>JAPSGF010000045.1:1976849-1988864 GCA_035772895.1 Perdix hodgsoniae | reverse complement strand
AGGGAAGGAGGGAAGGAGGGAAGGAGGGAAGGAGGGAAGGAGGGAAGGAGGGAAGGAGGGAAGGAGGGAAGGAGGGAAGGAGGGAAGGAGGGAAGGAGGAAAGGGGGAAAGGGGGAAAGGGGGAAAGGGGGAAAGGGGGAAAGGAGGGAAAGGAGGGAAAGGAGGGAAAGGAGGGAAAGGAGGGAAAGGAGGGAAAGGAGGGAAAGGAGGAAAGGAGGAAAGGAGGAAAGGAGGAAAGGAGGAAAGGAGGAAAGGAGGAAAGGAGGAAAGGAGGAAAGGAGGAAAGGAGGAAAGGAGGAAAGGAGGAAAGGAGGAAAGGAGGAAAGGAGGAAAGGAGGAAAGGAGGAAAGGAGGAAAGGAGGAAAGAAGGAAAGGAGGAAGGAAGGAAAGAAGGAAGGAAAGAAGGAAGGAAAGAAGGAAGGAAAGAAGGAGAGAAAGAAGGAAAGAAAGAAGGAAAGAAAGAAGGAAAGAAAAGAAAAGAAATATCATCTCACCATCTTTGAAAACTATGACTTTAGTAATAACATCATATACTACCTTTAAAAGGGAACGTTCCAGAGATAAGCAGAGTTTATTGACTTATTCTGCCCTTGCTGTGTAGAGAATACAATGGAAGCAATATAAGGTGCAGAGTGATGCATTTTATCACACAGGAATCCATCAAAGAACTCTTCTAGAAGAAGAGCCCATATGTGGAGTAAGACAGCATGATGTATGAATCCCATCGCTGAAATCAACTCTTGGATTCAACAGTGCCATTTGAACGGACAAAACCATTATTTTCTTTAGCCATTCGAGCAAGGGAAACATACTAACTCAATTGCCAGCATAGCTACCAGAAGGAAATTGTGTATTCTTTTTAGTATTCAAGACCTTGCTCTATTGCCTTACTCATATGAAATTCAGCATCTCTTTTGAAAACAGCAGAACAATGACTTTGTCTCCATTCTAATTTGGAAGGAGTCCAAATTAAGCTATTATGAGAGATAAATGATATAATGAGAGTTGTTTGCAATTTACTGGGAAAAAAAAAAACCAAAAAAAAGAACAAGCAAAATGACCTCTCAAATGTTTGCATTTTGCATTTTTCTTTTTTGAACTTACTGAAATTTTAATGTTCTAGGTAGCAAAGTCAAGTTTCATATTCAGCTTTCCTGTTAATGTTAACATGTACATGACAGGTTCCAACTAAGCAGAAAAATAGGACATTAGGATGCCAACCTAGCATTCCATTATTATCAAGAATAAATGAACTCTATTTAAATAGAGTTTCTATATTAACTATTTCCAGAATACACTCCTATGCACAGCACTGTCTCATAGGAATTTGACTAGCAAATATTAGATATTCTGGAACTGAAAAGAAACTCTGAGAACCTTTGTTACTGAGGCTGTAGTGGTGAACAAAAATAGACTGCAAGTGCTAGTGAAAACATGGGCTACAGGACCCTGTGATCACAAACCTTTTGAGCAGGAAAGTCTGCCCGCTCACAGAAAAGGTCATCTTCAGTTTTGCAGCTTCAGGCTTTTAATCCTAAGTAAGCCAATCAGATCTGAATTAAGTGATGAACATATTATGTTAATGAGCATAATTAAGCTAATGAATCTTCAAGGAATCTTCATTCTTGATTCATTAGTTAGATGTTACCATCTGAAACCAATGGAAAATGTTTTGAAAAACTCTATTAACCCCTCTGGGGTAATCTTAAGACCTTAACAAACTGTCTTTCAGCGTTACCTCTGTTATTTATTCCCAGATTTGTCTGTAGTCATCATTTCACTCAGAGTCCTCTGCATTTTTCAACTTATTTTTTTTCCTGACAGTTACTTCAACCCTGCCTGAAAAACAAACCAAACCAAAACAAAAATCTATAATCATGTTTTATTACTGCATTGCAGGCTCTGCTGACTATCCCAGCAGTATCACCTTCTGAGCAAGCATGGGAAAATGCTAAAACAGCAGAAAAGTTGTCGGAGTCTGCCTGCACTATTGACTAACCAGAGACTAGCTTGGGACTGGCACTATGCAGCCAGCAAATAGGCAGTACACTGTACTTCTTAGGGATGGCACTTACTGTTTGGTGCCAGTGTGCTCTCATGTTACATTCCTGGCCCCACACAATTTCATGTGTATCTAAGGTTGCCCTTACACTCCTACCTTGTAAGGTAACACATAGTACATACCATGGTAAGCTCTTAACAGGACACTTTTACACAGGGCAGCAGCCTATCTGTTAAGATGAATTCAAGGCATTTAAAAGTTATTCCATCCATGTCTGGTATTAAGAGCATCCACATGTGTAAAATTTATATCAGTGGACATAAATCAGCATCACTCCATTAAATTCAAAACCACATCATTTCAGCTCAGCAGCTGACACTACAGGCTTACAAAAGAAACACTTAAAATACACTTTTTAATGATGAAATATGAGAATATGTCTACTGATGGTTACATGTTCTCTACAAGAAGCCTCTCTGAGCCGTAAGGTTTACTTTCCATAATCAGCAGTGCCTCCCCAGTGGGTTTTTAATATGTTTTATCAGCTTAAAGTTCCTGAACATTACACTTCCATGTGGAAAGGCCAGAGAATTGCCACCTCTGGATCTGCTGCAGTGAAAGCACAGCTTTGTAGTCCCAAAGCCCTGACTGTACCTGAGAGTGCATACATGGCATCTGATTGAAGTTGCAGGTCTTGTAACTCTCCTCTTGCCACTGTGTCATTATTTCACTCCATCAGAAGAGAAAAATAAAACATGTGAAGCACTCTGCAGTGACCTGCTTAGTCCCACAGAGGTCACAGTAGAGACTGATTTATGATGACTGACAACTGCCTATGATTATGAAATTTGTAGCCAGGATAGCATACATTACTGATGCCCGCTGAATAGGGCACAGACAAATCATTTTCCCTTTTAGTATTCCTAAAGGTTTACTGTTCTTAGCTTTATTCAAAGAAACTTAAGACCTGAGGAAAACAATGCTGCATATATAAACAGGGTAAACATTATGCTGTTATTTAAAAATGTCAGCCTGATACTTGATGTAAGGTTCTGACTTAATATGTAAGGCAAAACAAATGAGTTTCAAAATCTCTGTTTAGTGGTTTAGAAAATGGGATCTGAGATTGCTTTAAAGAAGGTCATAAAGACCTCTCAACCTCTCCTTTTATTTATGTTTTCTCAAATATATTGACTGGCTGGATGGTGCACCACAGACAAATATCTACATGCTTCACATAATGAAACAGTGTCATTACTTTATCTGGACAAACTCCCAGTGTAATTGCAACCAAAGTAAAACAGCTCTGAGACTGCAAAGAAGTGTCAAAACAGGAAATAGAATAGCATAGACCTGAGATGTTTTCCATTTGCAGACTTTCATATAGGTGTCTTTTTTCATACTTTTAGCCCTATATTGGAAAGCATAATTTGATGATAGACGTGAAACTGTGTATTAGTTTTTATTTTGACAAATTCATTAGACATCACATAGCTTGAAAAATGAACCAGGAGGCACTAAGTCAGCCTGAGAAGATTGTACTTCATAAACTGAATTGCTCACATGGGCAACATTTTGGTGGAAGTTATAGATTTTCTAGCATATCCCTGATAGATAGCACTAATATAACTTCAATAAAAACTCCGGATATGTCAATATAAAATTTTTTCAAGCATCGAAAGATGTAAGATACTTCAGCTAATAAATTGGAAGATTCCCTATTCCTCAAGGTACACTAACTTACACATCAGATTATAAAGAGTATTGAAACCATGTAGAGTACAGCAGGCAGCTGTAGGTTTGCTGCTTTTAGAAGCAGCACTAAATTAAATTATCAATATATGAAAGTAATAATTGGAAATTAAGATCTAGATGAGCCTTTTTGTAAAAATGTTAACATTCTTCAATTTTTAACTTAGATGATAGACAATTTTTCATAGCTAACACGAACGATAGACTATATTTGATGCAAATATTTCAAATATTTGATGTTCCTTCTCTCTCTTCCCAACACATGGTCTTTCACTTACTTCCCTAAGATTTATTTTTTAAAACATTGTTACCACTTCCAGATTGATATAATACTAGAAAAGCAAATGGTTATCTTCTTCTAAAAAAAGCCTCACAGAACCTGATGTAAGACTTCATTGGTTACAACTGTATGGGACAGGATGTTGTGTATATACATATTTACATTTGTGGATGCACACAAGCATAAATACACAGTGTTAGATTTTCTTTAAGTTATACAATTATTTCTGCATCTTACAGTGACCTACCACTCACAAAATGTAACTGAAAGTAGCTGCATGATTATTTGTGCACATTCAACTACCAGTGGCTGTAAATAAAAAGATATGGAAATGCACTAACATTTGAACAACGACAGCTTTTAAAATAGAAAGAAGATGGCTTGGAAAAAAGTTACATTTTCAAGTAGAATGCTGGCAGGAATTTGAGACACTGTTTGGATTTGTATTAGAAAAATCTTCAACTTTTAGTACAAAAATGTATTGTGGACAAAATGAAATCTAGAGTATCTACCATACTTTGCCTACTATTTGATACTTTCACAAGGTTTGAGAGAGATTTTCTGGACAACGGTAACAAACAGATGATACAGACTTCAGATTTATATAATATTTTCCAAACATTACTGCACTAGAAACTAAAAAAACACATTCAAATGTGTCAAAGGAAATTATTGTGATGCTCTATTAACACTACAGAGGCAAGCATTCAAAAGTCAGGCATCTGAACACTGTATGAGCAGTATGATGAACTTGTATAATTGTATGACTTTGGATTAAAAAAAGTACTCTTTTCAAGTCCCTAAACTCACTGTACCTCACTGAGAAAGCTCTTCTCTTTGCTGGCTCCCATATTCTTGGCTTGAGATTCCTATATTTTAATTACAAGTATGTAGATAACTGAGGTTTTTTTGTTTGTTTGTTTGTTTTTTCCTAATTGTCACAGGCAAATTTTTTGTATTTCTACCTGGTATTTGCCTCTATCTCAACAAAGTAATTGAAAATGCGAATTAAAAGCAGAGACAAATATATTGCATCTCTTCAACTGATGAAAACATCAGATTTTCACTGATCTGCAGGCAACTGTTCCGTGTTCAGCAGAGAGAGATGCCTATCATTTTCATTTTTATATGAAAAGTTTCTTGGAAAACTCATTATTCCTATTCAGGTGCCTTAATATAAAATTAAATTGGTCAAAAGAATCTGAAGACATATGAACAGATAGTATGAATATATAGTTCTGTCATTCCCATATGGAACTTCTGGCATAAAACAAAACTGAGAAGGAACACTATTAGCAGTGGCTAGCTTTATCTAAGCACTTCATAATGTACAGAACTAGGCAGAGAATAGATGCAGCTTTGTAGTGGTCTGACTGCTAGGGAAATTATTTTATGTCTTCAGCAGAATTTATTTACAAGAATGCATTGTTACTCCCTATAGACTCTGTAGCACAAAGGGATGAAATTCCTTAACTTTTGTTTTTGAGACTCTGGTTTGATTGCTGGTCAAGTACAACAGAAGGGGAAGAGGGGATTAAATCTACATTGTTGAATAAACAAAAAGTACTGATAAGTACTGGAGTAAGATTTTCCCTTTTGTAAGAAAATGCAATTGTTTCCATAATATATTAATTAAATATAGAAATATAAAGGGTGTATTTTCTTTTATGTATTCCCATTTGACAAATAAATAACTGATTAATCTAATACCTGTACAAAATATTCTTCCAGAATAATTATTTCCTTTTGGATGAACTCAGAAAACAACTCAGTGGATGTTACTATACCTGTTTCCAAAGAAATATTTGTGGTGGGAGCATAATTACCACGCTTCAGATCAAGAGAAGAATTTAAACTCATTTTTACTGAAAATCCAGTAGAAATTTTCTTTGTGAGAAAGTCAGATTAGAGGAAATACTATTCCTGTACAGAAACACTGTATAGAAATCATTTTGAAGCTAAAAGCTCTTTTATGGCCAAAGCATTTGTCAAAATCAGGGGAATGCAGTCAGAAATGTTTAGAAGGAATTTCTGGTAGCAAAATTGCAAACGACACACATCAGCTTGCCATATTTTTTCACCTGACCAGGAATGAAAGACAGATCTCTCTTTTCTTATGTCAGTCTTGCTTTGTTTCTGATAGCAACGCCATTAACTAATGGTCCAACCAAGGGACAATGTACAGGAATAATAAATTGGATAATAGAAGAGGTTAATAAAATTTGAAATGCTTGGGCCAGGCAGAAAAGAATGTCTTCGAGTACATGAATCTCCTTCTTTTGCTTTTATATTCTGGCAGATTATTCCCAACCTGTTAAAAGTAAGAAATTATGGTAGAGGAACAGACTGCATGGATGACCTGAACCCTGTTCACAACAGATGAGAAAAAATGACATTTTTCTCCTTTCTGAAAGACTTTTAGAGCTTGTGAAAAGGAAACTTCAAAGAAGGTGGGGAGATTGAAGGCTGGACTGGTATATATGGGAGGTACAGACTGGTAGGTATGTGAGACCTTAAAAGTGCCAACAATAGGACTCACTGTATTAGCACAACTGAACAGCCAAAAATGTCAAACTGAGATATACGTGTACTATTAAATACATATATGTGTATATACATATATGTGTAGATATGTAACAATATATGTACATATATGTGTAGATACATAAATATATATATATATAAATCATATCACTCATGTTGACAGAAAAAGAGGCACTTGTATGTGAGCATGCATGCACTGGCAAAGCTGTATCTGGCACATGTTTTCTGGAGTACCATTTAGTAGGCAAAAACTTAATCTGTTATATCATGAAGGAAGTGGCCACCAATTTAAAATTTAATCTCAAACTGATTCAAAAATAGTCCAATTAAGACTTTAAGGGCGGTACTCAGAAATTGCATTTATTGCGCTGTCATGTTAAAGCATATTATGAGTGAAAATATTTCCCAGCTTTAAAATCTATACAAATTATTTTGGACATCACAACCATTAAAAATTTGTGCAGACATAGAAAAGGAATAATGTTGCTGAACGTTTAATGGTATTCATTTTCCAGCAATTCCTATGAGTAAACAGGAACGACATGTTCATTGCTGATTATGGGCTGTGAGTATGGCCGGTATCTTCATTCTAATTTCTCATTTCTGTGTGTTCCTCTCACAAACCTTCACATCTGCCTTAGTCTTGCTACCCACTAGCATATGGCACAATTGTGTCTAAACACTCTAGTTCAAAACAAGAATAAAGTGTTTTTTTCCTTTGATACATTTTGTTCATCAAAACTGGAAGCTCTTCCTTTTCTATTGTACTACACCTGTAATGATCTCAGAACATACCAATTGTCTTAAGGTTTATCCGTCTTGATTTAGTTATGTTGTGATATCTCCTATCTCCTATTCCAATTCCACTAAAATTATCTAAGAACAGTATATAAAAACGGCAATTTCAGTTTTCTTCTATACTGAAAGTATTTCTAGGCCTGTGTGAACCTCTCTTGTCAATATCGTCCATGGACTGATTTACCATACTAACTTAAGAAAGATTCCAAGTATCTTTACTTACACAGTTACGTAAATGGAATTTCATTTTAAAATTCAATGCAAAATAGATACATCTGAAACTTAATCCTATTTCTACCTATTTAGAACTATAGGAAAACAAGAGTGAATGTATAAATGGGATTTTACCATTATGTTTTAATGTCTGCTCAGTCACTCATAATAATGATCAACATGTTGATTCTGACTAAATGAAGCTGAAAATCAGATTTTCCCAATATATCACATCAGCATACACATCTGCTGATCAGTGTTAATTAGTCCTGTATTTTCCAATTTGTAATCCGTGGATGTTTTATGGGGATGTAAATAGTAACATATTAGCATTTATAATCTTTCTTTGGAAAGCTTCTGCTGAGCAAGTGACCAATAAATTGCAGTTAATGTAAACATTAATCAAATTGAATGCCAGTATGGAAAGAGTCTCAAGTTTACAGGGAAAAATCAACTTTCTGTCATGTATCTTATTGCTGAAATGTAATTAAGTAGGATCGTGATCTTCTCTGAATATTCAATGACAAATAAATATATTTGTTTTAAGATATGTATGCCATCCTGAAGAGCTAATCACTTGACCATTAGAGTGAATGCATACTACTCAATCCACAATGGTGAATTAAATTTCCAGTGGTTGGATGAAAGAATAAAAAAAGAGAGAGAAAAAATGTATAAATTAGTATGAAATGTTGTAATATGAGAGGTCAGCATATAAAGCTACGAAGTGATGAGTACTTCACAGAAATGTAATAACCTACATTTGGTCTAAACAAGCTATTGTATGACCATAAATGTACCTTTATTTTGAACAAATGAGGATTACACTCAGAGTAGGTAAACAACAATAAATATATAACACACAATCTGTCGTCATGAGCAGAGAAAGAATTTAAATATCAGTGCTGCTGTGCACTGCAATAACTTTATGTGTGTGTGTGCGTGTGTGACTGTGCGCATTATTCACCCTCCAAAATTTCTCTTGCTCTTATGGGATATGTTTTCCCTAAAAACAAAACAAAAACAAACAAACAAATAAAAGCAACCACAAACTACTAAAAGAAGTGAAGCTAAAACATAATATTTTTATGGATTTTCCAGAGTGCACATGTACAAACCAGACTGAATGTTCCTTCAGAAGGAATGTTTATCTTACAGTTTGGCCAAGAAAATGAAGAACCGGAGAACGGTTCACAGAAAGGTCAGTTTGAATAGTGGAATTTCTCAAATAAGGTGAAAACATAGATAGAATAGATTATCTATCTATATAAGATATCTATCTATAGATATCTATATATACCTATAAAATAAGGAAAAGCATTAAGACAGAGTAAGCTAAAGAAGCAAGAGGACTTGGTCATCTATGAACCTATGGATATTTAATCTCTAACCGTATCTAACAATGGAATTACAATGAAGTGTATGCAATAATCTACTCATTTAGAAACACCTTCCTAAAGCCAACTGAAATGTAAATACTTCCAGTAGAATGCTTCTAGATAATAATTAGAGGAACACAGGGCACAAAATAGAAGCAATCATCCTGAGAAAACCTAGTGGACTTGATGCTGTGCCAAAGGAGATAGCAAAATAATTGTTGGAATGAGGAGAGGCAGGAAGGATTTCTAGACTGGGCATGGTAGGACCACATAAGTGTTGAGGGGATGAACTCTGGTGCTCCACCAACTACTGCTGACTACCAGAAAAGCAATGCACATTGACAGAACCCACAAAGTCAGTGTGTCATGGCATCTTGTCTTTGGAGAACAAGACTAAGAAGGTAAAAAGGGCAGAAATAGTTCAATTTAGGCAGACTTGAAACTGAAAGGAAAGTAACAGAACTGAGGTCATACAAAAAGGTGGATTACGTGTTAGAGCCTAGAATTTTCATCCTACCAGGCCAAGCAATATTCAACAAAGAAGAATGAGAAATAGGAACTTTGGGGTTTGTTTTTCATCTTTTTCCTTTCTTGTTTTCTTTCTAAATGAAATTAAAATTTTTGGAAAACTGAAAGCCAGGCAGGCTGGGCAGTGAGAAGTATTCTGCTGTGTTACATTTATTTTATTAAAAAGTACTGTTGCTCAGGCAGATCCTATACTACAAAAAAAAAAAAAAACACAAAGTGTTTGCAAAAACACACAAAGATATGTGGCAGCTTTTCTCACGATAATGAGTGAGGGAGGGACATTATGAGGAGATGAACGCTAATAAAATATGGCTGCCTTTCACAAAAAAAAAAAAGAGCTGTTTCATTCCTGAACTATTATCTTCTTTCTAAGTAGGTTGGTCTCTTGACTGGACACAGCAATGACTGCATGCACACTGTGTGTGCTCATGAATAGCAAGCAAGTATGAACTTGTGGAGTTAGTAAAGAGGAAGCAAACTGGTTCACCACAAGGCCTGAATAAATGAAGAGATCATTGTGATGTCTCTACGGTCCTGATAGGAAGGACATCATACTGATGAGGCAGACAATGTGTTTATGAAAGTCCTAACAGTATTTTGTTGGTTTTTGTTTTGTTTTTTCATTTTTTTTTCTCTCTTTACAGCGGAAACTATAAGCTCATGAAGAAATGATAATCATTCTGGTCCTCTCACATAACATGGAGAACTGTACAAGATGGAAGATTATCAAAAGCTATCACAAAGCACTATACTCTGACAAGGAAAGCTCATGCTTCAGTTTCCTGAGTTTGACCTATAAGATTGCACTGAGTCTCTAGGAATCAAGGTGTTTTGTTTTTTTTTTCTTACCTTCTGTGTATAGAGGTCTTCATTTGTTCAATGGGGCTAATATAACCTCTGTACCTTCTGAGAATAGAAACATTAAAGACTGACTCAATGTTATGGTAATGGAAACCATTTCGTAAGCAAGACCAAAAAAATCTCCGAAGACCAGTTATAGCCAGAATGAGATAGGTCTCTTTCAAACATAGCAAAAACTTTCCAAACCAGAGTACATAAAGTACGAAGTGCATTTCCTTTTCCTCTCATTTTAATTTGCAACAATGAAAAATGTTAATTGTGTTACTTTTCACTATCATTCATTTTTCTCCTTTGTTTTTCCTTATTTTTCCCAATCTCATTCCATTCTCTACTTTTACAATTCCCTTGCTAATAAACAAACAGTTCACTCATCTAATTCCTTGACTTCAGTGTGCTACAAATCAGCATAAGGGCTGCAGAATTTGATGAATGCAAGACAGAATGGAAGCAGAAGAGAAAACAAGATACAAGGAGGCAAATAGCTCTGCAGTACTGAGCAGGGGCTCAGCAGGCTAAATACTACAGTTCTGATAAGCAATCTCCAAAGGTACACATGCACAGTGCTGACAGCAGTCTGAAACACTATTGCTATATTTACACTAGGACACAGTAGAGGATGGGGTGACAAAAGCAGCTGTCACTTGAGGACTTGACATTCATGTTACACATGTTTCAGAAGATTTATTCTGGACTACCTTTAGGAAGATCCTGTGATGAGCGTTCATTGGATTTCAAAAAGATCTGTTGCTTGAGGTTAAGCAGATTGGAATCAAGTTCATGTGCTCTGGAATTACACGTGGTGCAAATCCAAGCAGAATGATTAAAAACATCCAGGAAATGAGCTTTAAAGTGACCTCCTTTTCTCCAAATCTACATACTGATATAAGTACATCCTGTGTTATTTATAATTCTCTTGACTTCACAGGTATTCCATGTAATTTTCCCAAATAATTTTTGGGAAATGGACCTTAATGAAAATTGATTTTTAAATAGGAGGTTCTTATGTTTTGTTCACTATCTGGATAGACAGGAAGAATGTGCATGTAGGAAGGATTACAGTCCACAACACTTATAAAGGCTACAAAAGTATACAAAAATATCTGTTGAAATTTAAAATATTGTTGATGAAAGGAATGCTTTTAAACTTTTTAGAGGAACCATGCATGACATTTTACCCTTTAAAGATGGGAAGGCAACAAGAACTTTTTTTCCCCAAAATGTGGAGCACGCTCAGGTGAAGCTGAAACTGAATTTCCAGTTAGATCTCTGCTGCAGCTTGCAAAGCTGCCTAAATCAAAGTGACAGTCCAGCCAGGAACTGAGAAATATGTCACAACAAATTCTTTTTAAATATAAAATAATTTCACATGCTCTGCAGACCATTACCATTTTGTAATTTTAAAGAGAGATGAAGACAATCCTTGCACAAGGATATTTCAGGTGTTCTTTACCCATATACCCATTTTTGGGGATTACAACTTTTTTATTTTATCGCTGTGCTTACTGAAAATGTACTTTATGTAAAACATCTCAAGGAAATCATCCTTTACATTGTATGATTTGTATTTGTCATTATTTTTTACTATGACTAATCTCTGTAATTCACTCCATGAAAGAAAAGAAAAGAAAAGAAAAGAAAAGAAAAGAAAAGAAAAGAAA
>JAPSGF010000045.1:1894515-1976839 GCA_035772895.1 Perdix hodgsoniae | reverse complement strand
AAGAAAAGAAAAGAAAAGAAAAGAAAAGAAAAGAAAAGAAAAGAAAATTAGAACCTACTTTTTGGATCATTAAGTAGTGCATAATCTTCAAATGGGACATTAAAAACTGTAATCAGTGACATCACCATGACAACCGATTAAGAAGTGTCTAGAGAAGCCTCTGAAAATGCAATTTTTTAATATAATACATTTAAATGAGTTTATCAGAACGAAGCACTCTAAGTAGATTTATTATGAACTGAACATCGAGAAATAATTTGGATATACAATGAACACTGAAATTTTTCACTATGACTTCAATAGGTAGGGGGTGGTGTCAAAATTTTTACTTGACTTTGATAGCCTTAGCAGGGGAGGGAATATCAAAGAAAAAAACAGTTTTCTTGCACTAGCAGACTGGATTTCACTAATTGGTTTTGGTGCAGGCTTCTTCCTATATTTGTTAGTCTCCTAACTTGTAGCTACAGTTTACACCAGGTGAGGGCCTCTAAGAATTAGGCATTGCTTAAATTCCCCTTATGCTTTAGCCTGGTGGTATTAGTAGAAGCTATGCCTACTGTCCTGCTCACCCTAATGAGTGAAACTGGAAGTAGCAGAAACATCATTCTGTCACGTATCAACAGCAAAATATAAATAAAACATCACACCATGCCTACCTGCAGTAAATTGTGTTACATACCTTTATAAATGATATGTTTAGTAGTTGAGGAAAAAGTATTTACGGGATTAAAGGCCAATCAAAATAATATTTTTATCTGTATCACAGAAGCTTTAAGATATATATATATATATACAAATATATATATATACAAATATATATATATATATATTTTTTTTTACACATAATCTGTTTGAAAGGATTAGCTGTACTTAACAAGAGTAAACTACCCAGCATGCATGAGCCCTGCCTCATCCTCAAAACAGCTAAAAGAATACAGGAATCTCTTGCTCAGGTCTCCCAGTTTCCAAGTTGCCTCTTTAAGTTACAGCTTGTTCTTGTCTTTTATGGTTATATCTTCTTCTTCTGCCATCTGTATTTTTTATGCCCTTTTCTAGAACAGAACTTGCACTAGTGACGTTTGTTGCAAGCAGATTGCATGTTTAGAACAAAGCCTTTCCACAAAGCTGCATCGTGTAAGTGCTATTGTTGCAGAATGGGGAGGAGTTTTAAGCTTCCACATAACAGTAGCTCTCACTTAGAATGATACAGTGTTTTTCTACTGCAAAAAGTTCACAACAGGGAGAATATGTCAGTCACTGTAATCTGCCACTGTTCTATGTGTCTGGGTCCAGGATATTTTATATCAGCTGCAATTCTGCCTCTTAAAAGCATTCTGGTCCATACTAAAACATTATGAAACTAGAAATGTTTTAGTCAAGGACTGTGTCTCAGACTGAAATGACAGTCTGTCTTTGGCAAGCTCACCCTCCAAAAACTTTAAAGCAGCTGCAGAAAAATATTCTTAATGCCTTCAGAAATCTGACTGGTTTGAATTGGTATCAAAACTAGAGGCATTCCCAAATCACCAATCCCTTTTGAAAACCCAGGCTATTATACTTACAAAACACTGACTCTCCATTAAACTCCTTGTTATTCTTTTACTAATGAGACACTTTACCAGCCTGTCATCACCCGCTGTGATTAATTCTCTACTTGTAAAATTTTAGCTCTCTCTCTGCTGTTGCTGTTAATGTGCTTTGTACCAAATAAAAATGAAGTTGATGTTTACAAATCCTGTCTGGAGGTTGCTTTAAAAAAGCCCTTCTTTGCCTTACATTAATAAGGCCAAGTACACCAATTTTTGTTCAAAATTATTCTAGATAATTAAACACTGTAACAGACTACCATGGAAGGCGTAAAGCTCACTGCTGCTTAAATGGTGTAAAATATAAAATCTTTCAAAATATATGCCTACCTGTCCATGGTCCACATGCAGATGAATTCAGATTCGAAGATCACATGCATTCTTCTCATCTAATGTTTGTGAATCTAGGAATAAGAAAAAACTTTTTTGAAAAAAAAAACAACGGGATTTACTAATATAGTTATCTTCAGTAAAAACTCATAAAAAACTGCACAGCACAGAATCTTGTACTGTTGACTGCACTCAGTGCAAAATTTATCTCAAGCAGATTAGGAAACAAGCACCATAGCAATAGAAACCTGTAATTCTGTGCTGTATGGTTCTCTGGAAAATGGCTTCCACTAGGGTGTTATCTAAAATTACAAGTGAAAAAGTACTTGCTGACTGGTGTAATGATGAGCACAGAAACATTACGTATGCTCCTTGACTCTGCCTCAACCCTCTCCAGTTCTGCATGTTTGGAAGCCAGTCCAACTCACAATCCAAGACTGTGCAATACTTTTCACAATGCACACAAAGGAGACATCTGTACAGTTAAGTAGATCTTTGTAGAAGACTGATTTGAATTGAAAATAGATCTTTACAATATTCTAAAACCTTGATAGACAATATGGGAGTGAAAGATGGGGCTGAATCAAACTTTCACTGCTACAAAGTAATGCAATACAAGAGTGGATGTCTGCTCATCCTTCTGCATTAGAAGAACTTCAGAAGTTATTCTATCTCACAGTTTTTAAGGAATGAAGACAACATCTAATTCATCTAATAAGCATAGTGGCAGTGTTCGGATTGCTGGCCTCTCGGGAGCTAATGCATTTACAAAGCTTTTATGCTGGAGACAGTTAGCTTTCTCCCTTCTTCATACTAAATAAATTTCATTAAATTAATTAGGATGAAGCCATCTGCTTTCTTTAAACGTTTTAATCTTAAAATCTTCTAATGCCTTACAAATCTCAAATGTCAAAATTTCATAAAGTAGATATGTGTCTTGCAAGAATGCTCATTTCTAGTAGTAATCAATTGTCCATTTACTTTCATTTACTTTTATACACATATTAAAAAAAAAAACCAAACACACAAAACCCCAACAAAAACAAAAACAAACAAACAAACAAATAAAACAAAACAGAACTTTGTATTACTTTGTATTCTAGTGCTGTGATTATACACATTTGTTTCTACTGTTTTCCCAGAGCCTGTGGAGGATTCCCATTGCCATCTTGGGAAAATGTTTTACTGTCCAAATTTTCAAAAAGCAGTAAAAAGAAACAAATAGATGAAACTTTATTCTTATTAGGAAACTAAAGAAAATGCATCAGAGAAAAACCTCTACCAAACAACAAACGAAAGAAAATGCAACAGAGTAAAACCTGTACCAAACAACAAACAAGTGTGTGTAAATTACCAGCAATTCACTGAAAGAAAGACAGTGGAAACTAGGTTATAATGAAGACAAAGTAAGAAGTCAGAGTAAGAGAAAAATAGACAATGGATTCTCAAGGCCTGCATTTTTCTCCCCTTGAATACAAACTTAAAGCCAACAGAATCTCAAATCATCTTCTTCCACTTGAAATCTGACAGTCCTCAACACCAGAGAACTGAAAAGCAGTGTTTTAAAAGCTATGTTGTTAGCACATTCATTCATTCATCAAAAGCTCAAGAACTAATTGAAAGATATGCACATTTTTTTCTAACAGAGCAATCTCTTAAAATCGTTATTTCATCCACAAGAGTTTTTAGGACAGCTTTTAAATGTAATCTAAAATGTCAGATGAATTTTATACGTTACAGTGAAATATATACCTTTAAAAATGAAGGATATACATCATAATTCTTTGTCCTGCTCTGTCAGTTTGATTTCAAGATGTGACAGTTCTGGAATTAATGGACACCTGTCCATGGGAAACTAAACTGAACAGAGTGGTTCACAGAAACCCATGCATTTCTCTTATTTCATTCCTGGTAGATCTGAGCTGAAAATCTAGGGTGTAGACAAGCACGAGCTCTCTCTGCCAGCTCTCAGCTGTATGAATTCAAATGATTTCCACTCAAAATGTCATGTAGGTTTGTTAGTGCTTAGTCAAGCTAAAAACAGTCCACCTTGTGGCATGATACAGATAAACCTTTCAAAGTGCAAAGTCCTGAGTCCCACTGTGCTGCTACCTTGCCAGCTCATTTTAAAAGTATCAGTTTAAGGATGCATCATTTGGAGACATATCTGGAATGCATTTATTATTATATTTTCCTGTTACAACTATAGCCCAGATCTGAAATGAGTACAGGGAAGCATCATTATGTATCATCACTGAATCCTGTACTGCAAGTCTGGAACAGTACGCACCATCAATCACAGTGCTCTTTAAATTATCTGCAATTGTCCTGAGTACATCAGCAGACAGCAGTTATTGGACTGACCATATTCCATGTGAAGTCAGTTTAAAAGCACCCATTAACTTTCAATGAGAAAATCGAGATATTAAAATACCAGTTGTTCAATTCTATTTCCTTATTTTCCTGTCACTGCATTTTCATTAGACTTATTTATTTTTCTGTAGTAGAAACTTGCCACTTGATACTAATGAATACTCACTTTGATTACTATGTCAGTGGCTTTCTAAGGTGCATTTTAAAAAGGAAGCTGGATGGTCTGTGTTACTTTGGCACTTAAAGACATAAATAATATTTACTACACGGTCATGTTTTAAATAATTTGGAATGTTCAACAAACTGTTACAAATCTATAATAAAGAAACAAGCACTCTAGGAAAGCTTTGAACTCTGAGATTTTGCTCCTTTTAATGCATTTAGAGCCATGTATTTTTTGACAAAAAAAAGGAAAAAAAAAAAAAAAAAAAAAAGACAGAGAGAGAGAGAGGGAGAGAGAGAGGAGCACGGCAATCAAATTCATGAAGCAGCATTATCTGTATTCACTGTGAAATGCTGAAAGTTGAGCTTTGTATTTTAATTCCTTCTGGGACACCACATCTTTTCAGTTCTCTGCAGGCCAACACTGTGCTCCAACTGAAGCTGGAGGCCCCAAACAGGTGCAGCAAGCCCATGTACTGTCTGCAGGATTTACTCAGAGCTGCTCTCCTTCCCCATTACACTCATCCAGACAGTGATTAAGTAAACAGTATTAATGTTTTAAAAAGGTAAATAGTAAGTACCAGCATCACTATAAACTAAGATGACAATTTTGGACACATGGATAATGAGTCTAGGCATTGCTTTCTCAAGAAAAATTACTGCAAGGCACACTACTGTATAACGTATGAGAGAGACATGTATAAATAATATTAAAATACATTACTAGAAGATGCTATCCATTTTTTCATAGCACTTATACATCGTAGCGTGCATTAGCTCTTACTGTCCTACTCAACACTGCCTTAAATAACTAAAGGGGAGGATGTCTATTAATCATTTACTGATTACTAATAAATTATTTATAAGTGGACATAAATTAAATGTGCCATTTTTACAATAAAAATTTATCATTTAGGGCACAGACCTAATGTAGATTCAATACATTTGTTTAACAAAACTTTATATGGTTTAAGGTTAAGAATGTGGGAGATCTTGCAAGATTGGACAGAGTAAATACTAATGCAGTGCTAATGCCCTAGAAAAAACTGTACAACACACTGTGCTATGCTATCCATGTACAAAGCAACTGCAACTTTCTCCATAGTCTGTTGCATTTGAGAAAAGATACCACACAAAAGTCAGTAAGACTTTTAACACTAATCTCATGGGAACACAACCAGGTCCTTGATGCAGGGGTCCTCAGCTGGCACAAATCAGGCCATATCAGTTTCGACTGTATAGAACCAAGGGTGGTTATTCCAGCTGTGCCTCATAGTACAAGGTGTGAGCACTGCTCATATCCAGGAAAAGACTAGTTCTCCAGACCAACAAAAAGAGAAGCAAAGCTCTCTAATTGCTTAAGCAATGTAATCAGTTTCTACTGGGGAAGGAACTGTATACATTTTGTCATTCATTAGCACAGTATCAGTGTTGCTTGTCTCCAAACAGCCCACAACTTGGCAGAGAACAGCTTTAAATCAGAACTTCTGCTGGACTTGGCTTGAACACGCAATGATGCCTTAATGGAGGCTCCCAGTAACAGTGACTAACTGCACTGTTTGGAAATTGTACGCTCTAGCAGCCAAGTTTGGCTTCGACCCTTCCTGAATTAATTCCATGCTGCTGAAGCTCAGTTTACCATAAGAAGTATGAATTTTAATACAACTGAAGCTGATGGTGTGGCCAGCAGCAGCTTATGATCAGCACTGTCTCAAACTGCACATCTGTGCACTCCCACACCTGTCCTTACAGCTTGTTCTGACAGCTGCATGTACCCCCCCCAGAACGAGTAAACAAGTCGCAGTTAATTCAAAAGTTTGTAATTCAAAGAACTATTAAAAGCCAAGTTTTATTTCCCTCCCATCACTTACCCATCTCCAAACTACAAATCTCATTCATGTCAATGGAGAAGGATTTCACATTTTTTCAGCCACAGTTTGTTGGGCCATGTGACACAACTGAAAATATATTCACTGTGGCAATGTTTTCTCTCTTGCTAAAGACACAAGCAGGAATAAAATATGCTAGAAATGATATAAATGTCAGGAATGTCAACAGAATTCAGAGATTTCTGAGATATCCAGAATAGTTTTGGAGCATCTTTAATGACAGACAAAATATTGGACTTATCTGAGGAACAAGAGGATCACCAGTGATTTACCTGTATGTTTTAAGAGGAAATACAGATTCCTCCAAAAACAGAATCAAAGCAGAAATGTCACTAAGAGTTGCCCCATAGTCTCTGTGTACTTCTGGTTTGCAAGAAATAGTCTGAGCATTTCATTTGGGGTATTGAAGCACTCTGCCCCTTCCAAACTTTCTTGCCCTGAGGGCAACAGTGTCAGAAACCTACCCACACTGTGGCTGTGTGGGTGGGACAGACTCACATCTGACACCTGCCCTAGGAACTGCAGCAGTCAGCATGCAGCAGCTGGAAACTTTGCCTTCTGTCTATGAAACAGATTGTCCATACGTAATTGGATGCTGACATAAAATAAGTTTGAGTTCTGGAAACTTGTAATTTTTAAAAATAACTGCTCACTACAGCAATTTGGAGAACGACAGTGCAACCACCATCAAAATGATGGCAATGGACAGTATTTTTATCAACAGCAGAAACAGAGATGTGATCCTTTTTGTATCCCCTGCAAGATACTACGGATATCCTGAAGCACGTGTGCAACTACCTTCTAACGTAAGTGAAGCTCTAAAGCATTTCTTCTTCAGCCAGAGTTCTCATGTGAGTTTGGAATGTTTATGGAGCATTTTTGCACTCTATTCACAAAGCCTTGCCAGTGAAAACTGTGTATATATATCATTAACTCTCACTTCATTTATGGAAGAACTTTTTTTTTTTTTTCTTTAAGCTCAAAATGATTATTAGACAAAAGCACCCTTTGGTGAGCAGCATCTGTTCCACAGACTAGTTTGGTTAAATATTGCCTGGTAACTAATGAAGCACATTTGTTTTCCATAGGTTTTTCTCGAAGCAAACTTTGCTTTTCTTGTTATTTTGAATTTTCTAAGGATATTTATCTACCAAGGAAGCATTCTGGAAGAAAGACAGCAAACAATCTACATCACATTCCAGTGGCCTGTAAGGCTTATCACAACTAAACATCTTGCTCTCCCTGTTATTTTAATCTATTAGTGGATAGTTTAATTATGTACCAGCAATACTTTTTACAGTTTTTTACATCATATCTCACCAAGAATAGTAAGGGAAACTGAGTAAGGAAAAAAAGACAGTTTTGCTGACTGCTCCCCAAGCCCATTTCATGCTTTTTCATGATTTCTAACCCTGTGTTAGTGGGGAAGCAATGTCAGAACTCAGAATGAAGACAGGTACCTGCCCCTTGTTTAGCAGCACAAACCAAATGTGCAGCAGTAGCAGATGGTATGCAGTTTTCTATATTCAAGTAAATCCTTCTGTAGTCTTATTCACGTGCCCCACAGATCCTATCTCCTACTGATAGAAAGCTACTGAAAACAATAAAGACCTCATACATGAAAAGGAACCTGTTAAAAAACATGAACAAGTTTCTCAAGTAAGTGAAAGGACTGTGTGGCTCAGGGGAATGGTTATTGAATTTTAGAAAGCTTTAAATCTGAGAGGCCTTTTTGAATCCGTCCCAGATTCACTGAGAATGAAAGCCATTACCATCGTATACGTGCTGAAGTATGTGAGATGAATTTGGTGTCTCAATCCAGTGTCTTTTGAGCAGTCATTCGGATCACAAAGTCACTATGACATCTTTCAGTAACTGGCATCCTTATTGATGGAATCAACAGGATTTAATGGCCATGGAGACTGAACTACCTCCACTGACACTTCAGGCATATTGATGAGGCAGAGAGGATGTTTGTGCTGTCATTGACTATACTACTGCTGCCTGAAGATAAACAGTAGGATTTCAGTTTTCAAGGCTGTCAATCTGGCATTTTCTACAAAACAGAAATTCACTGAAAACGAAGGGAAGGAATGTTCTATCTCCAAACAGTACTAATAATGACGAATGGCTTATAAGACCATTGTTAATAACATATAAGTTCATTTAAAATAAAAGACACATGAAAAATTTTGTGTGATGGGTTCTCAGTCCTTTTTAAAAGCACCAGATGTATGTGGAGAGAGGGAAAAGACAGCATAAGTGTGTCCCATAGCACTGTGTTGAAAAGATAGTACACTGAAATGATACAAACTCAGTATATAGTAGTTGGAAATCCAAATGTAACATATTTCTTCTGTATGTCAAGCAGCTCAGGCAAAACAAGAAACTAACCAGAATGCATGATGGCTAAAATTACTTCCATATAGCTTCAGTAATAGCATACACATTAATTTTTCATTTATTTTTTTTTTTCTTGACAACAAGATTTCTAACTTGACAAGTTTATCCAAAAGCCTGGTGAGATTTATGTGACATTTCGTAGTAACTCATAGAATCATAGAATGGCCTGGGTTGAAAGGGACCACAATGGTCATCTAGTTTCAACCATCCCTGCTGTGTGCAGGGTCACCAACCACTAGACCAGGCTGCCCAGAGCCACATCCAGCCTGGTCTTGAATGCCTCCAGGGATGGGACATCCACAATCTCCTTGGGCAACCTGTTCCAGTGTGTTATCACCCCCTGTGAAAAACTGATCCTTAGTTTCTTGCAAGGAAAGAACTTGCAAGAAAACTCCCTTTGCCTCAGGAACCAAGTTGAAACAAATGCTAGGAATTTCAGACAGTTAATAAGATGAAAGAGGAAAGAGCCACCCTACCACTCTTTTAGGACAACTGTTGCAAACAGCAATGCCTAAGTCTTCCATGGGAATCTTTTCTTCTGAGTACTGGCCTTGGTCAGAAGATAACATACCAGAAATCTTAAAGACAGACATTTTTCAAGATGACAATCCTATTTCTCAAGTCCAGGAATTTTATCTAATTTGTGTGAGTTTACAATTATGTGTGTAACTGAATGAATTCCTGAAACTTTTGGTATGTCCCCAGCTTTCCAAATGAAGCCTTTCTTCGTTCAGTCACTCTGTCTCTGGGCTTGCAACACTGCAGATAACTATATACGTCACCTGTACCTGACAAATCCATAGCCTAAAGTAAGAAGACATATGGTTTATATCACAACTAATATGTATCTTAGCAGTCAATCAATGTGTTACATATCTGTAAAGATATGCAGCACAGTTTGTCAGTTGGATGACCTTTCTGTCACCCATTCATTGAGCCACTGAATTTATCAGCCTGGAGGCTACACACTGGAGACTGCAACAATTCTTTCATTGCAAAAAGAGAAGAAGTCGCTTTTCATAAGCCAAATGATAAAACACTATTCTAACTGAAACACGTGAACACATTTGTTTGCCAAGCTCATATTTTGTAATGCTCAGGCTTTAAGTTGTTTTTTGCTTGTTTGTTTTCCTGGAGTTTATTTTTCATTGTTTCTTTGTTATAATTATTATTACTTATTTTTAATCTCTACCATTCATTTCAGTCACTGCTGTAGCTTATCAGATCATATCTATGGGAAATACTAATTATGAAATAGAATATTCTGAAATTTACATTTGAATCATAGATTATATAAACACAGCTAGCAAAGTCTGCTTCCTTCATGCATTTTGTTTAGCTCTACAAAAAAACAGCAAATACAGAAGTTTTGCCCTTATTACGTGGAAATTATTAGCCTGTCCTGTGTACAGGACTAAATTTCACAGAGTTTTCACGGTGCTATAAAGGATAAAAACACATTAGTAGAAATCAATAGAAACTATAGCACCAAAGTATGCACTTTTTAAAAGGTCATTTTAGGGTAAGGAGTAAAATCTGGATTTCATCACTTAGTTATCCTCTGATAAATGTCTTCCTTCTGGAACAGGTAAGATGCATGGTGCTGTTATCCAAGGAAAACAAACAGGAACAAGCTCACAGTTATCAATAACTGTAAGACAGAGCACAGGCTGAAAGTTTAGATTTTGACTCAACTTCACTCCTCAAAGTCAAAATGTTGACAGTAACTATGGCCTAGTCTTGGATCTGCACTAGTGAGGAATTCTCACCTTTGCTGGTAGTTATTTTATAAGGCATTATGTTTACTTATAGAGTTTGTATATGCTAAATTTATATTTGTATGTAAGTTTATAAACATACATATTTGTTTATATATAACTTCTCACTGCATTGATGTTCAGTGGCTATTGTTAAAAGACAGCCTTTACAAAAAATCCTTACTTCTACACAGTGTATCCTACCAATTTATCTCTTTCTCAATTACCTTAATCTCTCAAACGTTCCTGAAATCCAGTATGCAGTTTGAAACCAGACTGACCAGTTGATAATGTACAATTAAAATATTAGCAAAGAGGCTTGCAAGAAATCTTGTCTTTTTTTTTTCTTTTTTTTTCCCCCAGAGACAAATTAGTAATATATGAAGCAAGAACACAAATCTTGTATTTCAGTTGTCTGTCTTCAGAAACTGCTTCAGTAATTGATGTAAGTAAATCAGAGTTTATAATGTAAACATTAATAAGGTCTATATCATGTTTGTGCACAAAGTGCAGTAACAGAGCACAATATCTACCTTCCCAGATTGCTTGTATTAAAAAGATGATAGCAATATGTTTCTCTGCTTGGTTGTTCTCTAGAGATAAAGTTAAAAAAATATTTTTTTAATACTGCAGAAAGTAGAAAATATTTCTATTTAATGATAACTATCTATACATTCTTTTCTGAATAAAGCAAAAAAACTAAACCAGTATACATACAAGGACAATATCCATGAAGATTAAGAATAGCTGTATACTTAAAGAGATTTCAAGGAGCACTACTGTCTAGATCATGGTGGGTTACTGAGAATCAGTGCAGAGATTCAGGTGTGCTTGTAGCAAGAAAAGAGCCACTGTTCCTGACTTCCTGAAACTTTCCCAAGTATTTTAGCATGTTACTAAAAATTTTGATGGCACTGCTGGGCTTTTAATTAGTGCATAATTAGTGATCACATTAATTACTAGAAGGCTGTTTATGTGGACATGTGTAGCAAGGTCCAAATCTTTGACCTGTACTGTAAGATGATGAAATGTAGCCCAGAGCAACGCTATGTAATATAAGTAAGCCCAAATATACACTAGGTGTCTGAACAGCAGGGCACGATCATCGTGTACAACACTACATAAAACACATACAGATAACTTGTTTCTTTCTCACAGCTGCCTTACATACACTATATTGGGAAAAAAGGAAATAAACTAGAATCTTTTGCATACCATTTTTTGAAAATTATGACTTTTAACTACCACAACACAGAACTGAGCCCAACATTCACATGCAGATCACCATACTTGCATAGAAAACTCTTCAAAAGGATCATACTGAAAATAAAGATTGGGTCACAAGAAGAAAAAAAGTCAATCTTATCTGTTCAATGACATTTAGCAGGGAATAAAACACAAGACATCCTTTAACTTACTGTACCCTATTTACTAACCTCTAGTTATTACTTCAACTCAGTATGAATAAAGACACAAGTTTGTAGCTAATCAGGAAAACTACATATAACATACAAGAAGCATACTGTACTTTGGTAATCTCTGCCACATTTTATTTTAAAGGTCATAGGATTAAGTGCTTTTATCTCACATTTTCTGGCTCTTTAGTTTTGTATTTTGCCTTACTGGATTATACTTGTTTAATGTTTCTAGTAAGGTACTGCATATCAGATGTAATGCTACTACATGTTGGTGCCATGAAATTTAAGCCATTCACCAATTAGAAGAGACTTTATTATTTTGCATGCACTTTTGTCTAATTTTAGAACATACTCTATGTTAAAACTACATCTAAAGGATAAAAAGTAGGGAATACGAAGCTGTAGTTTCGAAAAAAGAAATAATTGCATCTCAACTGCTGGACTGCATGTCTCCCACCAAACCACCGCTTCTCATTGCTCTGAAATCAGCTGTCAGGCTGGCAGAAAGGCTAAATTAACACAAAGGAGCAGTCCTAAATGCACGTGAACTAACATATGTTACCTGGGATCTAATGCTGGACTGAATTTAAGCATCAAGGGGACTTGCTTTGGAATGGCTATGTCATGCAAAGACAAGCTTAGCACATTTTGTAAGATTAGGTCAGTTGCCCTGAGCTTGATATTTAATACATATCTAAGAAAATACATGAATTTCTGTTTGCTTGCTATTGTGCAATAAAACACTGAAAATGGGAATCTTGAGGGGGAAAAAAAGCAAACCTTTCATTTATGTAAATTGGGAAATGATCTGAATTAAACAGACATGTTTTTTCTTTATAGTTGCTAACATTCTACACGTCTGAAAACTTTATGCTTGAAGGGGTTTATCATAAATAGACTTTTATGAAGGTCCCTCAAGGCAGATGAGTGCACTTCTAGAAAATTAGACACAGCTTTGTTTGAAAGCATCCTAAATTTCTTTAATTTCAATGAGAGAAAAATTGTCAAGTAACACGTAGCGTCAATTTTGCACCAATCATCTGTAATGAAGTTTGTCAGTAATATCCATTCTTAATTCAAAGTATGCTTTTTTTTTTTTTTAATAGAACTTCCACTGACATTTTCTGCTAAACAGGCTGTAAAATAAATACAAAACAAGTGACTCTCTTTATCGACACGCAATCATATAGCCTTGGAAAATGATTCTGATAACTGCCCCAGTAGACAGCTGTCTCCAACACAAAGTCAAATTGCAATATTTAAGGCTACAGGTTAGAAGACCTCTTCATCTACAAGTCAATCTTCTCTATCCTGGCCATTAGCTTTCTCTAGTTTAGCTTAAGTGCTACATTTAAAGCCTTTGTTTATTTGATTACCTCTGCAAAGAAATAAATCGAATCATACTTTCTAAACTTTCGTATTTATGTAGATACTTGAAAGCAGCTCCCAGAGAAATGCCTGCTCTCACACCAGTACAAACTGCAGTTGCTGTACTGACATAACTGAAGATACTCCAGAAATTTGTCAGTGTAGCATAGGTCAGATGGTGGTCCCTGTGCTCTGTAAGCTGTTGACCTATTCAGAGAAAGGTCAGTTTGCTGTAGAAGACATTTTATAAGTGGAAAAGAACGTAACACATCCTGATGCTAAGCACTTCTGATCTGACCAGGGTATGGAATTGTTTGCACACGCATTAACTAACAGAAACACAGACATGTTGAAGTACATAAGAGTTGATCTGGTGTGAGAGATTCTGCAAGCTCAGACACACATCATTAATATAATTTAATTTAGCCTTCTCTTTGTGACAGTTTGGCAGAAACTTTATCAGCACGCAAAGCAGAAATTTCCATTCCCTAATGTATACGTTCTTAGACACCACAGTGGTTTATAGTTACAGTGAATTTTGCAGGCATGGGCTCCTAATGTACAGATTTTAATTCTATAAGAACAACAAAAAGAAAACAGGAGGAAGCAAGAAAGAAACAAACTCTGATTAAAAATAATAATAATAATAATAATAAAAGCAACAAGGAAAATTGTAATGCTCATTAACTTTTTTACACCAAATCCTATCCTTGAAGTATTTTCCAAGGTCTAAGCTCTGTTCTTTTCATCATCCTTCATCAATTTCATATGCAAAATTAGTCACTGAGATTCCTTCTGCTTTAGATAAGCCATTGTGAGTTTGGATATTTCTTTCACATTTTTATGAAGCTGAACTGAGCAAACTGCCAGCATAACTCACACTATATTGATTCAGTGCCAGTGCTAGTTAATGGAGAAGCCGATTCTCACTGAATGTATGACCTACTGATATCCCAAGGCAGTTTTTGTTTCAAATACCTCTAAACACACTGAATTATTTAGAGTGCAAAAATGTTACAAATGCTTGCCAAATCCACAGTATCTATGCCCATATATACAGGTATACATTTATTTTGGTGCTTTTGTAAACATACGTATGAATTGAAATTTGGATGAATGCACCACAGCTACATTGCTTTAATAAAGTTATAAACTGCAGATAGAATGAACTATATAAGAACATAATATTGAGATAATTTAGGTATTTAGCAATGTACAGTCTAAAAGAAAGACACATGTATAAACACATTTTATGCCTGTATTGTAAAGACCATTTGATTACACACAATTTAGAATAGAACACAGAAACTTGTCATAGAGCATCACTATGAAATATACAGTGCCCATATGTGCTTCAGCCTCTCTTTCAGAAGAAATTATCTGAAAACTCATTGGGCCAAATTATTTAAACTGTAATTTGATTAATTGTAATGGAGCTACACCAGTGATGAATTCAGTCAGCACAAGTCTTTTGCCCTAAGGTAGCAATTTACTGATCCTTTTTATGTCATTAACCACTATTTTCAAAGGACTACACTATGGTATAGAGCACTTGTTGGCAGATAAGCACTCTAGATTCTTTTTCTCTGTGAAGTATAAAGCCCAAGTCCTCCTCAGATATTCAAATAAAGATTTAAAAGCTTTGACCAGGACAATTTTCATAAATATTTTCCAGCTGCCTCATGGGTATTGACACATACATGTTTCCACATTAAGAAATGATAAGAGACTTAATAACAGATAGACTGCGAGAGAGGATTTACTTAAATTCTTTATTCAATCAAGTGTGAAACAGTATAATATCTTAAAGGGACACATTTGGTAGCATGAAAGACAAGCGCAGTGAGGCTTGAGCTTACTAAATTCATTACATTCTTCAACCTTAGAGCTGCAAATAGATTATTTTTTTAACCTATCAAGAGAATTGCAGGTATTCTGCAAGCAACTGGCATTGTGAAGCAATTTAAATCTTCTGTTTGTTAGCTGGTTTAGTGGTTGCTAAACTGCATGGTTTATGTTTTTTACAGGCTTTTTAGTTTTTATCATTTCACTCAATAACTTCTAGGTTATTAACTTGCATTTCCAAGCCCAACACACGCAATGCATCCACCACTCAAAACAAATTTAAAAGTACAGCTTTAGGAAAGCTAGAAGCTTCTGTTCCAAAGCAGACTTCTCCAGGTAGATTAAAAAGCATCTGCAGTAAAATAGAGACATAGTTGTTACTTTGTGAACTTCAGACCTGCCAAACTACTCTGAAATTATTCACTTAGTCTCTGGGAAATCACTGCAGTTATCCAACCAAGTCCTTCTGAGGCTGATAAACAATATTGTATCTTTTGTCTCTCTCTGGTGTTTTCCTGATTGTAAGGAGCAGGAAGAGCTAGAAATGTTTTTTCTTTATTTTCAATCACAGGTTTCCATTAATTACCTTTATGAAATGAATTTCACTTATTTTGAAAATTATATAAACTTTTTACTATCTTATCCTGGCAACACTTTACTATGAAATTTACCAAAATTTGCTGACATTTTAAGCTTTGCCTGATTGATATATATCATTTATCTTTCTTTGAAACTTGCAGTTAGTACATGGACAGATGGATGCACTGAAGTTAATCAAAAAGAAAATATGTAGAAGCATACAGGCAGGCATCTTAGGCCTGCCACATACTTGAGTGTGCATTTCCTACCTGGGCAGGAACTTAAGATTCCCCTCGGTTTTGCATAGAAAACTACATGTGTTTTCATGCAGACAGAATGCTTTTCTTGGCATTTATTAACAAAGAAGCATTCATCATCTAGTCCACTAATATGGCCTGTTCTGTTGGTGCAGCTTCTGATGTCTAAAAGACTGTTGCTTCCATATGCTCACTTGTAACTGCCATGACAAAATCTCTACTATGAAGAGACTGAAAGGGAGCACAATATCAAATTTCACACCTGAGGAGAAGCAAAGCTGCAACTCTAACAATGAAAGCTCGCAGTTTGACAGTGGCAACCAATCTTTGGCTCTGGTAAATCAAATGGGAATTATAAAAATGCTAACATATATGATGGGGCATGTTCTGTGACATACTATTCTATATGTTTTTCCTGACATATTAGGAAGTTCCTAGTACTGTTTGGAGTGAAATTCTCCCCATAGTTTCCTTCTCCATTAAAGGAGGAAGAAAATACAAAGCAGGTACTGAATATGCTTTTGCATGCTTTAGTTTATTTACAAATTTATACACACATTTTTCTACAATGACAGTTAATATCAGTGCTATCTACCTCGACCAATAACTATGGCATAAAAATAAAATTAGCAACATAGTCTCTGTGAGTATAATATATTTAAAATGCTACTGATTGCTATGTGGCTCTGTGACCCAACTTGTCACTACACATATTTCTTCAGAGCTCCTCAGCTGGACAGCAGGTCCAGTCAATAGCTTCTTGGTAGCTATAGTAGTAGTTGTTATTGAGCAAAGTTTTCACCTCACAAGCTAGGTAACTATTTCAATTATGATCCCTCTGAAATTGTAAGGCATACGAAATTCAAGTGATCTCTATTTTTAATGGTAATATTTTATTTTAAAGGAAGAGAAGGACTGATGGGTAGCGGTCAGGGACTGAATTGCAAACAGAATGGTATCAGACATAATCAGAAACCAAGAAGTGTTAGAAATCATTTTTACCCCACAGTGAAGGGTCCCCATTATATTTTGGTAACCTGAAGATTAATACAGAAAACTAAATCCTTTCCTATTACTGTTCACCAGGTAGAGAGATTAAATATAATGGACCTGGCAGTGCCACACTGAAACAAAATCAATGTGGGTTTCCTCATTTCAGGACTGTCTTCAAGGTATTCTCAGTCAGAAGTGTTCTGAAAGTTGTGTGTGTAAGCATGCTATTTGTTTCAGTCTATTATTATGCATGACCAAGAATTTTTAAATGCAGATTTCTCTGGAAGCATGAACTGAGAAAGATTTTTAGCATTCACTTCTTTCAGTCTAGCTTCAAGCTTTCCTTGCACTTCATTTATATCTTGTGTCTTAATGGATAACATAATCTTTGTATATGAGAGACGTGTTCTATGCAGCTTCTTTTTTTTACTCAGAACTCCATGTTCAAAAATCAAAGTTACGTATAAACATTTGCCAGAGCAATCCAATCATTGTACAAATAATAACTAAAAATGATATTTTCAAGAGTGTAATACAAATTAATATAAAGCACGTTATAAAGCACTTTGAAGCACAACAAAAGGAGCCATTGTTAAAATTTTAACAAGTAGAATCATTAACTAAACAAAATCTGACAGCACAGCCTCGCACTTCCAGTCACACATGCTCAGAACAAAGGCTCGGTATGTGAAGCAACTTTAATAGGTCTCTCTGCATATGACTAATATTTCCTCAAACAGTCATTTTTCAGTTCATATTTTATTCTAGATCTTGAAATGCCATATTCTGTTAATCTGTGTCACTTGTAAGGATTGCTATAAGAGCAGACTACCACTGAAAGAAGTGCATCTCATCATCATGTGTGATGAAAAATATTACAAATACACAAATGTTACAGAAGCAATAGTTATTAAAATTAAAACCAGCTGTTCTAATAATCTGCTTTTCTCTAAACTACATTCAAAGGAAAATGACAATGGCATGACTGTGTACAAAAATGTCCTGGTTCGCACTCACAGCCACAGCAGAGAAGAAAAGGGGGAACATGTTCACTGCCAGCAGTAACAGTACAGCTCAGCTGATCTCACTGTACAACTAAAGGTGAGGAAGCAGAGCATTTGTCTTTTTTGCTATTAGGCAACTCTCCCCGACGGTATGAAACAGTCATATCATGTTGAAAACATTTTTCTTGTATTTAGTAGAACTGGGCAAAAGCAAAAACAAGACATTTTGAATGAAGTGATTCTTTGAATAATGCTGACTGTGGAAACCAACAAGCAGTCTCAAAAAGCCATTGCAGAATTGAACATAACTGCATCTTAATGAAAGTACAGTAAGCACTTGGGACAGAAAGGGAGTTGAAAAAGATGTTGATAAGGTTTATCTGAGCACAGAAGGCTATTCCTAATTTTATACATATACAGCAAAATTCTTGTAATAGTGCTTACCACACATTTAAAAACACATTTCCTTTTTTCTACAATTGCAGCATCTAACTGTAAATGAATCTAGTATACTTTAACGTGAAGTCATCTAGAAGATAAAAACTGCCAACACTGAAAGATTTACCTGACAGACTGTCCAAATTCAGTTACAAACACAACCCGAGGAAGAAAAACAAACAAACTTGTAAGTGATGTAAAAGAAACATACTTAACAATTACTAATTTGAAAGAGCTTATTGGGTAATGATCTCAGCTAATGACCCACACTTACACTGCAGCTTTCCTGACTGTGTTTTGCAGAATTGTCTGTTCCTAATTTCCAGCTTTACTTCCTGAATTTTGAGGATCTATCTGAAGAGTGGTTTGATTCAATAACACCAATTCTATTCCTCTCACTCACTGTAAAGGTGTAGATGAGCACTGAAAATGCCACTGACAACTACCTTTAAAATTCATTCAAGTTAGGAGTCTTTCCAACTTTTAAACTGTTTTCTAATTCAGTACAATATGAATGCTGGCCCTGAATGTAAATACCTTGAAGTTGAATGCTTCAAAACAGTAATGTAGCAGAAAATTATCTGGTTTTAAGAATTAAAATAGCGATAAGATGATGATCCAAATAGGTCAAATACATACTTGTAATGAAAATAAACTAAGCCTAAATCATTCAGCATGGTAGCATATGGTCGTCTTTTACAATGCTATTGCTTCCAATGATGCTTTACTTAAACTCATTTTTAAGCCTCTGTATGTGAGAGAAGCTGGAAGACACTGAGTTCCTCCAAGTATTCTATTATATAGAGATCCAGTGAAGCATCCCTATGCCGTCTCCCTCCCTCCACCAACTTAGCGCAATCTGCAGTCAAGAAAGGGATAACCTGTTACCTGTGGTCTACTACAGAATCAGACAGAACTTGGACCATCTGTTCTTTTTTCTTTCATCTAGAGAAACAGACCAGAAAGCAGATGAAAGCAGTCAGTGCAGTCTATCCTACGTTGAAGAAAGGTGGCAACAGGAAGAGTATTTTTCTAGTTTAACACCCAACCACAGCACTTCCAAATAATTATTCACACCTACATCTTTAAAATTATAGTACGTAGACTTGCACAGCTCTCATATAGCAAAGAATTTGCTAAATATTTCAACATGGTTAACATAAAAGGTGTATTTGACTCCAACTCTGCTAACAAAATTTGCACAAATCAAACATGCAATTATATTTAAGTGATCCTTACTCGTGATCCATTACTCCATCAATCTGGTTCTGGAAGAAGGACTTCCCAGACACAAATCTGACTAAGAACTGAGTTTCTGAGTATACCATATGTAAGAAGCCTCTCAGAATGAAGGTATTATGACAGTTATAAAAGGCTATAAAGACAATCAAAGGCAAATTCTTTGAAGCCTATGACTTAACCTAGAATTAGAGATACTGAATATTTTAAGCTCAAGCTGTATTTATTTGGTGGGCATTCAGCTCCAGTCCCTCTGATGTTTCTTTTTTTGCAGACCTGAAGATTTATTTCCATTTATTAGTACAGATTTTTTAAAATTAAATTTTCTCTGAAAAGTAAGGTTTTAAATTAAAGTTCAGTCTTCTTGCCATCACCTTGGAGGCTTTACTTAACTCTCCTTCTTCCTTTTCATTTGTTTTAGTGTGCTTTCTCAACACCCTTCATCTATAGAGTTCCAAAGGCAATTTAAGATGATCAAGAGCTCACTTCTGCCAAAACCATTTCCATGTTTTTACCTTCTCCATCTTTCAATGAATACACTTGAGGAACTAGTTCATCGGGACTACTGTCCCACCACTATATTCAACCTGAAGGCTCAGTTTCTTGCATTGCCTCTTCAGTTAATGCACAAGTTCAGAATCCTTTATCTATTTACCTCATTAAATCTGTTAGATTTAATCAAGCTAGGCATTGTTTTCATTCTTGCACAGTCAAGCTGCTATGACTGGAATAACATGCCCTGAGGGAAGTGATTTCTATTTTTCTTAATATTGTACAGTACTTTTAAAAACAACAAAAAGACAGAGAGGAACTTATGATACATTACTGAGTTGCACATATTCTGTAAAAGCTAATTTACCTAGTTCTAAGAGTGATTAAGTAACTCTCAAGTAATGCTTGTTAAGTAAGAACAGAATTAAGTCTTTGTCATTATTCTAGTACTGTTCTCTGTTGTGTCCATATTTTCAGAAGTTAAATGTAAGAATTCTTTATCAGAGAAAAGGAAAATGCATTAGCATTCTCAGGACTGAAAGATTGTTCTGAGACCTCCTGTTAACCAAAGATAGTGTACCACTGTGATTGAAAGAAAGTCCCACAGATACTAACTGAAAGTAGACACAACTTCCCTACCCAAGGCTCAGTGGGTAACCACATCTGATGTAACTTAAACTTCACAGGAGTACCTGAAACATCTCTGACTGGAGTTTCTTGAAGGAACTCCATAGTATGAATTCTCAGTGTTTTTAGGAAGCCTGACAATCAAAATCTGATGTTTACCATCTTACTCAGAATTAAATGCTGCTCCTCCACTTTTCATGAGAAATCTTTTCAAGCTGTTGCACCAAGTATCAGATGTAATTACATCAGCATTTTCTTTACCCCATTTTCTCACTAGGCAACTGTATGCCATGCAGCTTCAGGAGGCAACCAGAAAGAAAGGCTCTGCAACCTCTATGACTGAGAATTCTTTTGGCAAACACACTGCACTAACATGAAGCTCAGGATATCAAAGACTCCCCGAGGAGTTCAGCAAGCATATCTAAAGAAATCCGAAGGAGTGATTAGGAGTCCTTTTCAAGACTACTAGACCCTTTTTCCAAAAAAAAAAAAATGAAGGCTAAGTAGTCAGTTGCTTATCCTGAATGACCTTCCTGAAAAGGAAATAAAAGGGAATGAGGGATAAAAGACTTTGAAGTTAAAAATAATTCTGTACAATCTGTGATAACATTTCCACACATAATTAGTTTTTAAAAATAGAGTAGGTCTGCTAAGATATTTAGCTATTTCACATATATGCATTTATGAAACACAAACGTTCCTTCATTCACCAGGTATATATGTAGAGGAGAAATGTGAAACAAATTAAAAACTTGATATTTAGACTTCTCTACTGCTATAAATCTGAATGCTTTCAAATTCATATATATTTATTATTGAATATTTAAACAATACCAAACCTGTACATCTCTAACAGCTAGAGATTATCTGTTAATAAACTGATTTTGTTCTTTTTATGTTAAGTAGCGCTTAAATTGGTTTCACTTGTTTACTTAGAGATACTCCAGAACATACATTTTCATAGTTAATATATTGAGTGCTATCATCTATAATGCTTGCTACTTTTCTAATCTAGCACAGAAATTAAAAGAAAATGTTTCTAATTAAACAAACAGAACTTTCACAGCAATTAGTAGATTCTTTCAAAATATTTCTGTTTTTAGGAGCAGTTACATTTTCACCAGTGACCATTCATGTGTTTTACTTACATTCTTAAGTTGCACTTAAAAAAAAAAAAAAGACAGGAAATTAGTTTTATTTTATATCTTTCTCAGAATCCGGAAACATGGCTATGTGCTGAAGACAATTACTCTGTTCCACCAGACAATTATTGTGTGACAGTCACATAAGAACTTCAAAACCATATGCAGACCAGGCATACAGGAATTCTTTGTTTTAATTTAAAATATTGAAAACAAAATCTATTGAAGAATCATTTTCATCATTCTTCCATTAGTGAAAAGCTACGATATAAATTACTGCCTTGGTTTGCATTTAAAGCAATGCTGAAAGAAAAAACTCTATAGTTTACATCGACCTATCTTGCCAACATCTTGACTTTTTCCTTCCACATTCAGCCTGTCCTCCTTCCTGCATGCATTTTCTTTTCAGAAATCCCTCCTCACTGCCAAAAGCTAATCCTAAGTGAGTTTCTGTGGCCCCACTTTTACCTTTCATTCCCTATGACTCTTATTCTGTAGCACATACAAGACTTTTCCCCAAGAAACCTGACATCTTTTAAGATCTAAAAAAATAAAAAAAACTTTGGTGGATTGTTTCCAATTTATATGAAGGGTGCCAATTTTCATAAAGGCTAATTTTAGGTATGGGAGTTGATCCAAATTCACTCACTAGAGAATCGAGAGCGCGTATCTACAATTAACATAACTTCAGGAAGCAAAACGATATAATTCACTCCACTCTGATGAAGTTATTAGAACTTCTCTTGGAACAAATTTAACTAGCATCCTTGAACCTACAGCCTTCCACATGGTTGGATGGGATAAGCCGAGACTGATGCATTTTAACCTCACAAATATTGACTTATCTTTTTAAATTAGCTGAAAAAGGCATTTTCTTCTATTTCTCAATAACTAATGGTTAGACTAAGGAAAAAAAAAAAAACTACTTTAAATTTGACCAATTATCAGCCAGTAACAGGAAAAAACCTCAGTATTTTAACTATTAAAAAATGTGTCAAACATACTGGACAAAAAAGAACTCATCAGTATATTTTGAGAGGAACAGAACTGCTGCCATCTCATTTAGCAAGCACAAGGGCGCATCCTCAGCCTCTTATAATTACACGACATTCTGTGAGACTGTGCACAACCCAGCTTGTTCTTCTGTGACAGCAGTAAACATGGTTTGATGAAAACTGCTAATTTAGAAATTAGGCACCAAAAATAGAATCTTAATCTGCCACTCCAGCAAGTACAACAACATAAGGGATAGATTAATCTGAACTTTCCTACAGCAGACAATCTGGTCTCAACAAGGGGTGTGCGACAGGCAGGTTATGGATGACGATCTTAATGAACCACTATTTCACTATGTAGTCCTAGTAACATCCTTCATTTCCATTCTGTTTAAACCAACTTAAATAAAAATTTCTAATCTGTCTCGTGCATTTAAATTGAATGTTTCTCATCTTTTAGTGCAAATCTATTTCCTTTCTCTCCTGAAAATCAATGGTATCTATTACTATTATTAGCAACAGAGGAAACTTTGTATGACAATTTATATTGCCCCACATCAGCAACAGAAGTAAAAAATACAAACACTGTTCATCCATTAACAAAAATTTAACGCTAAAAGAGAGCTGTAATTTTGGATTACTGCATTGCAAAGATTTTGACAGGAGCAGGGTTCCTCCTATGGACAAGGCTGGACCAAGAATCATCCTTTGGTTGTACAAGAGCTGTACTGCAGTAACTCCAGACAAAAAAGAAACAGAAATGGAGTGGGGGTCTGATGTTAAAGGTCAAATCGCTTTAGGAAGGCTGCAAAGGTCAATCTGGGGAGCAAAGAGTAGTCAGCTAAGAGGATTGATGACTGAGGAGTGGAAGCCAGCTAAGAAAAACAAAATACACGTGTCACTCAAACAGCAGTAAGGGTACATAATGAATGAAGAGTGGGAGGTCATTCCATAGGAGAGAACACAGATAAAAGTGGGACTCAGTTGACAATGGAAAAGACATCAAGAGAGCTGTGAAGCAGAAATCTCCCTCCCTCTTGCCAAACATCTAGAGGTGAACTGAGTAGTATTAGTAATTCAGTTTAAAGTTATACAAAGGCTCACCTGAGCAAGAGGAAAACTATCGATCAGGTACTGCAACATGCCAAAATGACACCACAGACAGCAGTGCCCTTGAAACTGCAGATGTATGTCTCAATTCACTGCTCTAGTTTGTAAATAGGCAGGGAATACTAAGAAGGAGTGATCTTAAAGTGCATGCATCCTTTCACTTAAATGTCTTTCTCTAGTGAGATAACCTTTTGTTTTAGGGCCAGTGAATGCTAACATCAGGAAAACCATAAAATTACATATATTCCTATAGTAATAAATCATTAATGTATAAACTATATTAATTATACTATTGAATATTAAACTAATTCACACTGGAGATACTGGCCAATAAAAATAAAGACTATTACTAACATAAGACTGTAAATAGTATTATATAAAAATGTATCTGTCTGTCTATATAGACTACATTTATGTATACAAGTGAAGGGCATTTCAAAGTGATGATACAGTTATAAAATGGCTTCTTAGATTTCTAAGGAAACAAAGTACTCTTCCCTTTCACCTGGTTATGAATAATTTGCCTCTTACTCCTCTTCAACTTCATATTGTTTCATCTCTATAGCACAGTAAGTTTGCATAAAAATGATTCTTCATGATATGCAAGAGATACAGATTTCTAAGACACACTAAACTGATTCACAAAAGGCACATTCCTAGAGCAGAAGTGACAATATCTTGTTTCTGTATACCCTGAGTCACAAACCATGACAACTGCAGACATCCGAAACAGGGATGAAAACCCATCTACATTTATCCCTCCAGCATAATCAAACAGGCTTATAAAAGTTAGAACAGAATTAACTGCAACCCAATACTGTACGTAGTGTTTTTACTCCAAACTCTGCAAGTTTAGCCTAAATTCAATGTGTTTCTACTGTAGGCCATGTTTACTGAAATAAAGCTACATTCAACTATGGGCAACCTGTCTTTGAACATATGCTGTAGGCAGCAATCTAGCAGAGAAATGGGCAACAAGCTGTGAGACTAAACTTTTATCATCGTCTCTATAAATCAAGATGAAAGCTATAGACTTCCTCCTGTGGACCTCATACTGCCTTGAGAAAAAAAAAGTTAAAATATTTAGATTGAAAGAATCAAAGAGTACAAAGAGGAAAAGAACAGAAAATTAACATCAGATGAAGAATTTGTCCAGTATTGAATGCTGTTCCAGTTACCAAAAATTAATATTTTTGCTTCTTTTTAGAAGTTATACTTAATAGCAATGAATAATTAGTAAGATTAATGATGACTGTATCATCCAAAGTGTTCCTTCTTCAGTTCCGTTCACGTTGCACAGTTCCGTTCATACAGCACAGACTACAGCTAAGAACAAATCCCCACTAAATTCCAGAAAGTCACAATAGTAACTTGCTTTAGTATACCAAGTGTGAGGGACCACCTGATAATTTTTATCTGACAATTCATTAAGCAATTTACAGCATTACGTACAGGCAGGTAGTATTGCGTGAAGTCTCCAAAAAGTGAAATCCATACAGATTCCATTAAGATTCCAACATACATCAGCTCACTGCAGAAAATTTGTTTTGTATTGATGTTTATATCACAATAATGAATTACAAAAACACTGCCTTTTGTGCTTACTTTGGAGGATCTCAAAATTGTTCAATAGATGGTTAAACGAGAATTTGTAACTCCACTGTGATTACGATTGCATTTTGAAGTGGGAATATTCAACTACAAAGATCTTTATTACATGGTTGCTACAGATGCAGAGACCCAAAGATTATGACAGACCTTCATTCTACTCCCCTTCACAGTCTCTAAACACATCAGCTATGTACCCGTGTCTACTTAACGGAAGATGTCTGGCTAAATTCACCAGTTTAAATAAATATGTGGCCTGCTGCTCAAGCTATGTTTTCCTGGGGGTGGTTTTTTTTTTTTTTTTTGGTTTTTTTTTTTTTTTTTTTGTAATCAGAGACAAACTAGAAATAATCTTTCACCAAACCCTAGCACCAAATGTAGAAAATACATATAAAGATACAGACCACTTTCATTAAAAAAAAATCAAAACATTTTAATGCTTATTATTTTTTATACTTCGGACAGAACTGTTCTCTGAAATCTAAAGAGCAAAGCACACCTAATGCTCTGATGCACTCTTCTTATGCTGTATGCAGAAGTTCTATTGATCTCACTTGGTGATCCACTCAAAGTGAGAGCTGCTTATTAGAATTGAGCTTCAACTCACAGATCTCAGAGGGAAATTCTGTCCTTCGGTTAAAACTATGATCAAAACAAATTCAAAAAGAAACAGGAGTATGTGGACAACTACTGCACTGGCACAAGTGAGGCACTAATTGCACAACACAGCTAATGTGAGTGCCTTGAAATGACCTCTAAATTGCTGCATAGTTAAACTATATAGAGACACAATATAAGGACAAAAGACACTCTGTTGTGTACAGAAGGTATATAGCAAATTATGACAAGAATCTCATAAGAGGACCAATTGTGGTTATGGGATCAATGGGTGAGGCTGCTTCTAACAGTGTTACTTTTAAAAGTCTAAGAATAGTGAAGAAATACAGTGAAGTCCAAAGCTGTTTACTTAACTTGAATCATTCAAGCTGACAAGTACAAATCCTTGAAAAGAATTGTCAATCTCTGATTTTTCAGGGCAAATCTCAGCAAATCTCTGATATAGCACTATACATACCAACAGCAAATCTTAGAATTAGCTAGACAGAAAAATGTAAATAGTAAGTGACATAGCAAAATGTCATCATGAATCATTTTCAAGATGACCTGTGGTTTTAGGATATCAGAAACCTCAGCCCTGTGTGTTCAGTATAATCTAAGGAACAGAAATAAAGCCTGATTTAATTGTAAATAAAGCAAAGGTAACATCTGCTGTTAGAGTCACAATTTCTTAAAAGAATGATAATGTCTGCACTGCGGACAAAGAAACATTTGATTGTGCAGGTCTCATAACTGCTACAAATGCACAAGAATTACACAACTTGATTACAGCAGTTGGAAAATATTTTAAAACATACCACCACCATTATTTTCTTTTTAGAGTTATAGTTTTATATTTCTCCAGAACTTTTGAAATGGATAATTTATGAAACCAGAAGCCGCATTGTGCACTGTACTTCGGAAATCATATTTGTTCAAAGTATGTTACTCTGGTGGATGCTAATGAAAGCCATGGGCTACTCTGAACTAGTTTCAGCAAAAGTAGGAAACTTTTTCTTTAATTCTTCATCTCCTCTATGCATGGCAGTGCTCATTTGCACCAACACCCACTGATGAACTACTCTCCCTATTTCACTTGACTCTCACTCCCAAACCACAATGATCATCACCACTTATGCACTCTTTCACAAGAATTTCTTCTGCAGAAGACTACACCATGATTGCCACAGTAATTCTGAACAACTAATTATTGCATACTGTTATATAGTAAGCTACTGGGTAACAGAGTATTGGTCTGATTTTTTACTCTGGTTTCTATCCCAGCTTTTTAGAATTGCAGTCTATGTGGCAGATGAAAGGTATAGCCCATTCATGCTGCAACCCCAGAGGCCTGCATCACGTGGGCTGTGAGGAAGGTGATATGGTGGAACTAGGTATTAAAAACTGCTTCTAACACCTCTTCCCACTCACAGCAGCTACTGTGCTCCCCCAAGGCCTGACAGCCTGTCCATTCTTATACTCGGTGATGTCAGTCATTTTCACCAGTACTTCTGGGATGGGATTTGTCCCCTCTTGAGAACATCCAGAATCTGAGTTCAATTTTCTTGCTGCTTTAATGACACTAGAACATTTCTTTCAGTAGCCATTAAATACAGCAAAAAGTAGCCAGGATGTCTATGAATTATATTTTTGGCATATCCACAGAAGTACAGAGACAATGGCAGTCTCTCAAACAAAGTACTGCAAGTGACAAACTTCTTTAAAAATTAACTTCCTCTCTTCAAAGAAAAAAAACACATCACTCTACAGAAAACGCCTGGAAAACCCCGACAGGTGAGAAATACTTTAAAATCTTATGTAGAGCCAACATGAATAATATCCCCTGTGCACTGCAGAAATCAACTTAGAAGAACAAATACCACTACCTCCTTCATTAACTACACAAGGGGAAAGCATTTTTAATGATATAAATAGTATGTTAAACATATTTGCTAGGGATGTAAGTTACGCAGAAGGACTCTTCCTGTTAGTAATAGGAGTAAACAAGTACAGGTGCAAGATCTCTTGAGGAGTAAGTGTAGGACAAGGAGGCTACTATCAAATAGGACAGAACAGCATGATAAATAATATCCACAGCGTATGTGACAGTTTAAAGACAGCAGGCACTGTTGCTCTTCACAGCCACCTTCCTGCAGCACAGAGTTCAGCACAGAATATACTGCACCGCTGAAATGCAGACACATTCCTGCACTGCAGGCGTGCCCAGGGTTAATTTGTCTTTAAGAACTGTTAGTCAAGAATAAGGATCAAAGTAATGGACACAACTATCCTCCTTCCTGCTGGGCATCGTACCAACTTGCAGTCCTTTTCCTCTGCTGCTCAATTTTTCAGGGGAGTAAAGCAATATACTTAAGCATGCCAGTAATTTCATTCACTCTGAGCAGACTGCTAAAACTCCCAAAACATCTTTCAAGCACAAACTCATTCTTCCCCACAAATGACCAAATCACGGGCTATGGAAAATAGTTTTGACTGCACTCTATAGTGCTCTTTTCTTCATGCACAAATAACTCCCTGTGAAAACACTACAGTTATTACATCTTATCTCAGAAAAAAAGCTAATGTATCTACAGGGAATCCTATTAAGGTTATTGTATTATATTCATATCTATGCATTTTAAAACTATATACAGTGCATAGGTCAGGCTCAGTAATGCCTTGTCTGCAGAGTAACAGCAGCAGGACCCTCACTGGGTCTCTAATTGCTATCAGAACTCCTCTGCTCTCTTATATATGAGCAATGTGTGTATGTTTTCTTGGTTAAATGCTGTCTTGCCTTTTGATCTTGACCCTGCTGATGCAGCTGAGTGATAATGATTTGCCTGTCTGGCCTACTGATGTATATATAAATGAATAGTACAGCTAAAGCCAGTTGGGAACTCTTATTTACTCTGACCTAAATTAATACAATGACAGAAATTCCAATGCAACTAAATGGCAAGAAACTTTATTATGGGTAGTTTTTAAAACATCAATTAGTTTTCAAGCCTCAGAATCTTCTAAGAGAAAAAGACTGCTTTCAAACAACACTAGGCGATAGCTCATTTCCAAATAGCCTTCCAGTTATACTACTTACAGTGCTACCACAAAGTATGTACGCAAGCAGTACTGCCTCTCTCCCTGTGTATTTTGCAGAATTTGCCTTAAGTCACTAATACAAGTAACAAAAAAAAACTACTACAGTTCTTTGTTTTTCTGCTAATACTCTGTTCCCTCTTACTCAGACCTCTACTAGATGCTGAGTAGCCAACTGGAAGTCAGATAAAACACCAGATCTGTGCAACTGTAGAAAACAAAGCAACAGTCTCTGAGTTACAGGAGTTAGAAAGGAGGATAAGAAAGGATGAGTCAGGAAAATGTGGCAGAAAGGTCACTTCCACATTTGACTATATATTTTATTATATTCTTTATGTCTCTAGGAAGTTTTACATCAAGATTCAATTCTGCCACTCCTGCCCTGCTGCATATCAGTCCCTCAAGATAAATGGAGGCTTCGGAAGGACTGACATCATATCAGAGGACATATTAGATCATCACATAACCTTTTAATCTGCAAATCAATTACAATAAACTCAATAATGTGATTACAGGAAATCCTAATCATATCTAACTCTTTACAGCACATTATTATTTTAGCAATCACAAAATTCCTGATAAAAATCAGTTTTGTACAAGTATAATCTACATTGGCTTGAATGACAAAGGAAATTATACAAGTTAAAAATCTTTAGGAGAAATTAATGCTAACCTGGAGAATCTGATGTTAGTGAAAGGAAAGACGAAAGGAGGAAGAAGTAGGAAGACTTAAGAACCTCAAATAAACAAATAACAGATAGCAATCTGGTAACTTAAGTTTCGATCTCAGAAATGACAGGAAACCAGAAAGACTATTATTTTGTTTGTAAGACATCTTGATTTATGTACGAATCAGTAAAAACTGAAACTATTTAAAATGCATATAATCACATCACTTCATCAGGTAAAATATTCAATTGGTTTGAAGTTTGATGGTGTTAGCTACAAAGATTGATATTACTACAATGGATTATCCTTTTCAGTGAGACTGCAGAAAGAAAAGCGATGCTGTAGAAGTATAATATCACATTTAATCAGAGTTCTTAGAAATAATAGTTCCATTATGTTAGCATTTAAGTAGCTCTTCAATGAACCAACAGGCAGTGTGTCTTCATCTTTTATTTTTAATCAGCTAATAAATCTGCGAGTTGCCAAAACCATGCCGAAATGTTGGCATGAATTCTCATTCATCATAATTTGACTTCAGTAATGTGCAGTCCACTTTATCACTTCTGCACACAATGTCTAGAAGAAATAAAAGCACATTTTTACAATTACCTTCCTGTAATTGGTCCATCAAGCTGCCACTCTAGTATTTTGTTTATTGATTGAACGTTGCAGTTAAGAGTCTTTTCTAGAATAAATCACAGTGGGTGAATAACAACTGAAAGAACAGTGGCATGTTGGGATTTCTGAAGGGCAAAAAAATGGGGCAGGAAGAAAAGGCATAGCTCCTCAAGTCTACCACAAAAGATGCAGGAAAACTGTGCTGTTTAAATCTGAACAAAGTGTTACTGGGCAAAGTACAGAAAAGATCAGGCTTAAGACCAAATATCTGAGGGTACTTCAGAGCCAAATTGAGAAGATGATTCCAAACCATGCCAGGAACAGAGTACAAAAATTAATAAATTCATGCACCAGAAAGAAAAAAATGCTTCAGAACTCAGGAAAAAGGTCAAAATAAAGGTTCCTTCAGCCTGATTCTTCCAACTGCTCTTGACAGAGACTACTACCTAGAACATAACAGAAAGAGAAGTGTATATGGGTAGTTCTGCAGAATGCTCTCCCTTTAAAGGAACTATAGCTCTAGTACTCCTCAAGCCTGGAGATTCCTCCCTATATCAACCCCCTTCCCCTCCCCCCCCCCAACCTTGTTTATCTTCCATGAGTGCATATAGTCGCTTTTTAACCTATGGTACTCTAAATAACCAGAATAACCTGTAGAACATATATTCTGGGAAGAGTTAAGCAAGGGCTTACTTAGATGGTTTTGACAGTTGTGTTTCTTTTGTTTTAATAAATAACTGCTCATCCAACCCTCCAGTTAGGTTCTCTTCTTGAAAAGACAAACATTTTTAATTCACTTTCTCTGTGCCTCTCACAATGGAACAGATCTCTTCTGTATTGCCCTATGAGCATTTCTTTTCCAGTCTGTAAAATATTATTTGACTTCACGTTCCACACACAGAGCCTCTCCATATTTGATTATCCCTGGTGTGCTTCTTGGAAAAACTGAAATGCTTTTAACACAGAGACACATTACTGCATAAAAACCTTAAGACAATACTATGTCTGTCAACTAAATACATCTAAAATCTAGACCTGAACTACTTTAAGACAAATTAGCTGGACGTGGATAGCTGTATAGTCACAACAGCTTAGGAGCAACAGAACGGAAATGTGGTCAGAGCAGCCTAGACTAACTTCCTTGGAGTTTTTCAGAACACATGCTGAATGCCAAGTTGTTATTTTTACAAGCTGCATAGTAGATAAATCCTACAAGTTTGGCACAGAAAAAAAAAAAAAACAACATAGCAGGAGTGTTAAGCTCCACTGTCGCACGAGTAATGTTTTAAAAACAAAGTGCATTAACTGTAATAGAGAGGTACTTGCTAATCGTGCCACAGATAAACACAGAAGGCTGCTTGCCCAACATAACCCATCACAGACTTGTAGAATGGTGTCTCTTGATTTGAGGAACCAGTTCAGCATAGGCATAGAGCTGCTCAGGCCAAGACAGTTCTGTTGGTGTGGAAAAAGCAAAATGGCAAGTACTTAAGGGGAAAAGAAAAAAGAAGAAAAAAAACAACACCCAACTTTCTGTTCAACATGAATGTTGCTCACAATACTCATTTTTTTTAAAGTAAATCTAATGTTTGAGCTGTAATCTCAGAATTTAAGCAACATAGTAAGTCTAGTACCTGGAAGCGCAGGATAATATTTTTGATGATACCTCAGCTATTTAAAAAGCAATATGGGTGGAACCAGACAAATATTTCACAGGAGAGCATTACACAGCTGAAAACAGTTATTTTCATCCAAGCAGAAATTTTTTGGTTTATGTGGAGTCCAAAACTTTTATCCATTTATTCCAATCTGTCTGGTCCAGAATTAGGATGTCACCCTTTGCTAAAATCCCAACAAGGACAATCTTGCTAACAACTATAAAAGCACCTCTTAAAGTTAACACTTCTGCTTGTAGTCATGTTTTATGTTAATTCATGTTGCTCTTGCTTAGCCTTGGTTAGGGGCTTGTTCTAATTTTCCTTACAGACTGGATGTGCTTGCCACAGAATATTCCAGGAAAAATTGTTCCAGATTAGTATTCCAGGCTACAGCTTCAGCAGTATTTATTTCCTTTTTTACTGGATTTGTAAAGTACAGAAATAGCAATCCTCCACTATTTCCATCATATTTACTTTTTCTTTACTGTGTTTGCTTTGCTGCTAGGTTTTTGGGATTTTTCTTGCTCGTGAAGCTTTTGTCTTATTTCAAGAGTCAGAGCAGAGTAACAAAAAAGCAGTCAGACACAGGTATAGACATCACTGTGCATTTACACATTACAAATTGAATATTTGTATGAAGGATATATTTATGCTGCTCCTTCTAAAAAACGTTTATGTCAATAAGAATATATTAAGTTTGTGGACAGTAATCAGTACTTAAGAGGAAAGGGACCTGCAAGAGAACAGATGACTCCAATATATTTCTAAGTGCCTCAACTGTGAACTAGAGGAATTTTGAAAAAAATTGTTCCTAAAATACAGGAATACAGTAACACTACTGCTAAGTGAATGTTCATGAAGAAAAAAAAAAAAAAAGGTTTTCCACAGAAAGGTTTTTGAGAAGAGTATTGAAAGATAAAGCATAAACAAAGCAAATAGCTACCTTATCTCAAACAGGGAAGAGGAAAGAAAGGAAAACAGAAGAAACTGCAGCAAAAATATTCAAAAAAATGTTTGATGCCATTTTTCCGCTCAGATCCTGCTCTATACATCCAAACTACCATTTCAACAAGGATATCATTCTTTGGACACAGACTAGAAGGTACCATAAGTCAAAGTGAAATATTCAAGGAGAAAAAGCACTGAAAAATGCAATGCCTTCGCACAATACACAGGCATAGTCAGCAGTATGGTCTACCATTCTCACAGTGATTTTTAAACCAAAAAGTAAGTAAATAAATAAATCTAGGATAGCTTACCTTACTCAAAAACAAGTAATACATAAAAAGAATAAGCTGCTACTGCAACTCTCACTGAAGAACCAGAAATAATGAGGAATGCCAAGGACTTTATTATAAACAGAATACAAGACACAGCATAAAACTAGGCCTCTGTGGATTGATGCCAACAAACCTTTGTACTACACAATGATCCAAGGCTCTGAGTGGTGAGACACATCACCCAGGCTGGATTCCCGAAGACTTCCCACATCTGTGTTACCTCTCAAAACAGCATGACAATTTGCAGATATACAGAAGAGTCTGAGGGGCCATGCACTAAGACTGAACATATATTTAGGGGTTTATCCTTTAGAAGGCTATACTCTCTAACTTCTAAGCTCAATCACAAAGGCTCAATCTACTAAAGTCAATACAAATATTCTCTCAGCCACTGAAAGTAAGACCTTGCATATTCTGACAACTCACATAAAAAAAATATTGTGCAAGACTGAGCTATTACAGACTAACTGCAGCTTTCTGCCTCCTCATGCCCATTGGCTTTGTGCACTGAGCAGACACTGCTCTTGTATGAAGACAGATTGCCTCTCCAATGCAACCGGAGGTTTAATTGCAGCGTGAAAACACATGCTCAAGTCACCTCCAATACTGTAAACTTCAATATGTGTAGTTAAGAACGCTGAAATATTTCAGCAGAAGCATGCAAGTTCCTGGCAGTGAGTCATGCAGTTTATGTTGATGAGCAGGTGTGGCCCACACAGCTGTGCATAGGTCATCTGTTTGAAAAAAAACCCAAAAACAGATATACCTGGAACACAGTTCTACTGAATGTAGCCTTCACCTACTGAATGCATATACTGGCAGCAGAGAGATTGGAGATCCAGGATTCAGCTAGAGCAGCTGTCTTGTAACCTGCACAGCTCTAGCCTTGACTTGCATTAGTGGCTCAGGCCAGCTCAATCAAAGCTGACATACATATGCCTGTGCCTGCTGTGATCACACCAGCAGGGCAATGGAGACATCATTGCTTCACCTGCTGCTTCAAACCTGTTTTCCAGAGTGCAGAGAGCAGACAGACTCTTTCTAGCTTACTTCTTTGTTAGCTAACATTTAAATAAAAGGAAGTTTGCTTTCTAAATACAAGTTTTCTGCACCTCACTAGCAACAGTACCTTGTGAAGAAGAGAGGGTAACTTATTAAGAAACTGCAAGAAACACCCCAACAAAAGCAAACAGTCCACAGACAATTCTAAGCACTCATAATGGATGGAAACTACATTTCAAGAGAGAAGCAGGAATATATTTATTGATAGAATATAGGGATTTAACAATGCTGAATAAAACAGCAATTTACAAGATTTGAGATTGCAAGGTATAATTATTTACTTCAGAGAGAGTAAACACTCATATGGGAGGCCCTCCCATCAAATCACAAGGCTCGGAGAGAACCACCTTGCTTTCTAACCTCCTTGAACCACAGAGGTATGGGGCATAGGTGGGGTTGGATCCACTTCTAGTCTGAGTCTTGGTCAACAGTTTATGTTTGAAGGCACAATCAATCTAAGGTATAATCTGAGTGAAACTTAAAAAAAAACAAAACAAAACAAAAACAAAAACACTTAAACAGTCACTTACCAAGGATCTGTAATGGCAAGGAATCTCTTGATGTATAAGCGTAAAAGATCTCTGCAACAGGTATAACCACACAATACATCCCTGCCTATAAGGATATCCTGCCACACAGCCCACTGCCACACAGGTGACTCTAGGGCTGCTCACTATTTATGGGGTAAAACAGTTGACTCAGTCACAGTTTTTAGCACATGCTCAGTTAGCCCTCAGCTGTTGAAACAGGTGACTGCTCTCACTTCTTTGAGCACCCACTTTGCAAGCATGCTGTGGTCATTACTGCCTTGGCTAGATAGCACCATCAGTTTTGTGCTCAATGTCTGTCTGTGTAAGACTTCAGGAGTAACAGCCAGGCTGCAAGAAGAAGCTGGTGAGGGAGCACACTGTCACTCTTTAAAAGACAAGCAACACAGAAGTCTGCACCAGACATGCACTACAAGCCATTAGCTCATAAGGTGGCCCTGTGAGATGCTCTGACAGTAGGCAGTGTGTACATTTTAGTTCAAATGACACATGAATTTTACATAACATGAATTCTAAGAATTTCACATAATTTGTCAGTAGTTTTATCAGTTTTGTTCATGCTGTTATATGCATGTGCTTTTGCTATTAGCACTACTCTGTGTCATGAGAGGTTTTGTTTCCAACATGTTTTCTTATAGTCTAAAGAAAACAACTGCAATAAAAAGTGACCTCTTTTTGCTTTCTACTCTCATTTCTTGATTTATATTAACACAACTGTACAAATATAACTCATCTCATGCAGTGCCCAGACTACAAGCCTCCCATTAGAAAAAAAATCAAAATTAGAGGAATATTTCAATGAACCCATAAGGCTATGGTTAATTGTAAAAAAGGTATTTAATTATATAAAAACAGAATAAATAAGATGCTGAACACATGTACCTGATATGAAATTATATTTCTAATAGGTGAAAAAAAGCACATCATATATTGCTATGATTAACACATCATAAATAAAGTTACTTTGATAAGTGTTAATATTTAATTTCCTTTCACTTACTAAAATTTCAGAAAACTACAAGATAGCAATTTTTCATAAAAGGCATCTAACTCTATAAAATAATATTCTCTCATACAAAGAAATCAGAAAATCATGTTGAGTATTGTTTCTTGAAACAGATACATTGACAATAATGGATTTCTCATTTGCAGAGGGAAATGATCAATACATCTAAAAACTTAGAGATGTGTACATATGATTTCAAGTAAAAAATAACAAAAAAGTAATTTTAAAAATCATAGATGTTTTTATGCTATGGGTAACGAATGGGCTTTTCTTTCTATGTTGAAGCTCCATCACTTTTACCTGGAAAAACCCTTGTTAAAAGGATAATTCTTTTTGTGTGGATTTTACCTTTCAGTTTTGGAAAAAACAGCTGAATGAAGAACTCAGAATGATAAGTTTTATGTGAACACACAGCAATTTGACATGCATCGCTGGATCATTTTTTTTTTTCACGACTTCACTCTTCACACGCTGCCGTTGAAAGGAAGCAGCATAAAGCTGCTAATGCTATTTTTCAAACTAAAGATCTGTGTAAATGCCAATTGTTGACCGTTATGGCCTCCTACTCACCAACACATGTTTTTTCTCACAGCCATTATTTGATTTGTTGAAGTCGACATGAGCCTGCTTGACAAGTCTAGGCATAATTGTGCAGCTGTGTAAAGCCATCATGTTCTTCAGAAGAGACTGCAGAACGCACAGACAGCCTTCCACACTGCAGCCAGGTGAATGATCTAGCACTTAACAGTTTTATTTTTCTTGTTTAACAGAAATGATCCCTGACCAGTGGAGCATGAATAACCTTCCTGAGGATACTTTGAAAACATACTGTAATAAAATATGTATCCCACTGCAATGATTACAATGCCATCTATTCAATTTCTGCATGAACAGCCTAAATTGCAAGTTATTACAGTATTGCTCACAATTCTCAATTTCGTTAAACTATGAAAGCACATAAGCTCATGGGGTAAACACTGTAAAAGGCTGCAGAGGTCAGTTCAGATGAAACCGTGCATCAAGTGCATTTTTAGCATATTCATATGACCACCATCTAGTTCTCCAGAAGACACCATTCCATCAACCTTTTTTTTTTAAAGGAAACATTCTAATTCATTAAAATATTAAAGTTCAAATTTATGTTTAACATGTAATAACACATCCACTGATCTCAGATAAAAGATTCAGTGCTTTATTCAATATATTTTAAAACAGGATACTATAAAGTACTGGAATATTTTTCTCTTTTCTCCTGGATGACATTCTTTCAAAAAGTCTTGATCATCACCCTTTGTAATATTTGCATTGTCATCTCCAGCAGGGAACTGAGATGCCAGAGAGTTTCTAGAAGTTTGAACAGAATTCAGTGTGGAAGCAGGGAACTGAGACAGCTCCTCTCAGCACCACCTAATATCTATTCACATGGAATTGTCCTCTTGCTTCATTCTGCCTGCATCCTCTGACACGTCAGTCCTAGTCACGAAGTGTCCAAGAATTACACAGCTCCCTGCTGTGCAACCTTTTAACGGTTCAATGCCTAATAGCAGTGGATTTTTTTCACTGTTAGTGCTCACAGTATTCCGTGATGTGCAAACAAGCATGGAAGTGAGAGGAAGCACTTGATGAATGCATTCTCTTACAGAATGTATAGATGGATGGAAAGTAATCTTCAAAGCACAAATCAAAAATAATTGATGATGTTCAAAATTAGAGAATAACAAACTACAGAGAATAACGTTTAACCCTATTTTATTTTCCTTTTCCCTGCAGGACTTCCTACCTGAGTACACAGAAGTCAAAGTTTAGTTTCATACAAATCAAGACATCCATACCTGGGCAGACGTACGGCAGTTTGTTCTAGGGATCTGGCACACTCTTTATGCGTATCTAAACTGTGAATTTATGATGAAATGCACCACCATGCATAAACAGTGTAAACATACCCTGGGCTAACACCTGATAACCTCTCATTCTCCAATGAAACTGCTAGGACAGTATTACTGAAGACAGTACCTTGCACAAGAAAGCTCTGACAGTACTTGCAGTTCAGTATCATTGCATTATAGACATGAAATTTCTTGCAAAGAATACTTCAGAGAATAATCACATTATTATTATTTCTACATTAGTGTTTTCATGATTGGCAGGTGATCCACATATCTTCCCAAAGCTCTGGCTACACATTGATCACAAAGTAAGCATTAAAACTGTATTTCAAGAGAACTGGGATATGGCACTCAGAAAGAGAATATGTAATATTCTATACTGTTCTAGGACAATTGCTTTCTGAAAAACTCCAACGTGAAAGGACCACAATGGCATAATGATGGTGTTCACAGTGCTTTCAGAAATTCAGCTAAAAAATTTCCATGCCATTCTGTTTTTTAGAAGTGATAAGGAGTGTGAATATGAAACAATTAAATTCTAGGCAAGCATATATTTCCTGGCCAGCCTGAATAGTTTTAAGATATCGCAATACAGCGTTTGCACTATTTATCTATTATTCTGAGGCTCTTGAACTGATCATGGATCACGTGTAAATGCCTTCTGACAGGTGACACAGTGAGTTGCTCACTAGCTACAGTACAGCTACATCTCTATTGAATGTGGGTGTGTGACCCATGAGCAAGTCAGCCTTCCCTTTGCAGCAGCTTTCCCTGAAGTGTTTCAGCAGCTCCATGGAAATGACCTGGTGAGAGATCATGTTATTAACACTCAGGCAAGCGTGAATGATCAATAAGGCTCGAGGTAAAAAAAAAAAAAAAAAAAATAGAGTGCACCAAGGTGACCACAGAGAAACAGTGAGACAGAACACTCAGATGGGATTTATTTGCTATAAAGTATTTCAGCTATTTACACATTTAAAATTTACAAAATACATCACAGGGAAGTAAGAATGCAATTACCTAAATAGCAATAAATAAATAAATAAATAGATAGATAAATAAATAAATAAATAAAAATGTAGCTCGTCCAGAAGTAGAACTGATTTCTTTCATGGAAAAAAAAAAAAAACGAAAAAAAAATAAATCAAAAAGAAATAATGGACACAGTGCCACAGTTATCAGCAAGTATTTAATGCAGAATACTTAAAGAAGGTATGTAGTCTAGAGAAAAGAAAAAAAGGGAAAACACCAAAATTATTAATTTCAGAAGTTTCTTTGTGCCTCAAATTCGGCCTGACTCATTGTCCTTAGCAGGACTAATTTGAACACCAAATTTGTGACCTTCAGGGCAAAGGCCATTTCTTTATATACGGTTTCTAAAAAACACTGCATTAACCATAGAAATCCCTGTCTATTATTTCAAATGAGAGGCCTCATTAGGACGGATTCTTTCTCAACATTCACTTCACTTTAGACTAAAGACTTGAGAACTGAAACGAAAAAAACAAGGAACTCATTCTAGAAGCGAAAGCAGCACAGGCTCTACTTGGGAGTGTCAACAATGACCAGAAAGCTGAGATTTTTAAGCCGCTAAGCTCAAATACGATGTTGCCAAAAGTGCTTTTATTCACAGAAGTGTGCTTATGATATGCTTGTCCAGACAGATACCATTCAGTCTAAATCTTCATAGGTACTGAATAAGGAAGCCAGACACTGAATGCCACTCAAGAGGTGGGGAATCCAGAATCTATGGGAAGGTTTCACTCAGCAGTGAGACCTGACGGCACAGTGGCCAAGTCACAAGGAAGCATACAAACAAAGCAAAGATCAAAAAGTTTAAGAAAATGAAGAGTCACCTTGGTCAGAAAATGAAACAATTGTTCAGTATGAAAGCAACCAGAACCTTATTGTGTTAAATCAATCCTGTGAGTCTCGGCAGAAGGATGAATGGCAGAGCTGAATGAAGAGTGATGTAAAAAGTGATGACAGGAGGATTCAATATGGTTATATAAAAAAGGATTGGTGAAGATATTCTTTTGAGAATTAAACTCAAAAGCAAATGTACAATGGCAGAAAGAAGGCATGTGACAGAACATATATAAAGTAAAAATGAAAAAAATAAATTATGGTGCTATAGTATGGACCACAAACAGAAAATGAAACAAACAAGCATTGTACAGATTCACTTCTCATCCCAAAAAGTATAAAGGAGAGAAATATAATTATCAGCCAGTCCAACTTCAATTGCTTCACAGAGTTTAGAAAAGAATGATTAAATAATCAATTGATTGTTTAATCGCCAAAAGGATAATAAAGAGATGAAAATAGCCAACACAGATTTCTCAAGAACAATCTGTGCCAAACCAATTGAATTGCCTTTCTTTATAGGTAACTGATCTAACTGATAAAGTATAAGCAATATATATAAAACACCTCCGCTTTAATAAAGCCTTAGATACTGCTAACCATGGAATCTTGATAGGCAAGCTAGGGAAATATGACCTGAATGTAGGTAAATCCTTAATTAATAATAATTACGATGTCACACCACCTATGACATCACACACCCCATGACATCACACCACCTATGACGTCACACACCCATATGACATCACACCCTGCCCTGTGATCCATGGGGTCTCTATGGGGTCTCTATGGGCATCTGAGAGTTCACATGGGTCTCTGTGGATCTCTATGGGTCTCTATAGGGTCTCTTTGGATTACCTGTGGGTCTCTTTCCCTTTGAAATCACCCCTCATCCCATGACGTCACATACCCCCTATGATGTCAACCCCTCTTATGTCGTCACACTACATATGATGTCAAACCACCTATGATGCCACACACCCCCTATGACATCACACACACCCCTATGATGTATGCATATTCAAAATACACATGTGGAAAAAAGCCGTGAAATGCAACAATATGAAATCAGGAATAAGAGCCCAGAAAGCATAACTGAAGGACAACAGAGGGCCTAGAATGTAAATGCTGACTTTGAAACAAACTCACTCTTGGGTACTAGCAAGACTGCAAAATACGGAAGATAATTATTCTTGACACTGATAGTATATGAGACAGTTTTGAGACACCAAAATAGATGCTTTTAAATTGCAGAGTACAGAAGAAAAACTATAAAAACAATAGATTTTTAGAACATGACATATAAAGAAGAGCTGAAGTAACTTGATCTGTTTGATTAAGGAAAAAAAAAACAAACATTAAAGAAAAATTCATGAGAAACTTATGATGCAAAAATCATAAAAATGACAGTATGCTTGGCAGGAAAGAACAAAAGACAAGCATTATAATTGATTCAAAGACTTTCTTTAGATATTAGCAAAAGTTTTCTGACTAAAAAGGGTGATAAGTCTTCAGAGATTTCTAGAAAGGCTGCAGAAACCCTTTTGATTTATTCTTGCTCTAAACACGTTAGACAAACAGCTATTTTGATTTTGGAGCAAAGAGATGCATAAGATCGTTTCTTATGGTGCTCCTAAATTTCCGTAGTTTAGGAATCTTTTTATTATCTTATTTTATTTATTATCTTTTAGTCAATCTTTTTACAGCTGAGCAACTCCTGACCAACAAATGGCTAAGCAAACTTAATTAGAAATCTCTAGTTGTTGAAGGAAAAAGAACCTCAACTGCTCTTAATGAAAGTCACTAAAATGCACATAATGAAATGGATATTCAACTCTAAGAGTGATAAAAACTTACTAGAGTGTCAAATGCTGACAGCTTTGTAGTATTTTTTTATTAATTTTACCTCATTTAAAGAAAATCTATTTTCCAATTATAAATTGGTACTACAGATAAGATCCATTATTGGCAAGGAGAGCTGAGCTTACATTGTTAACTGGAGTTCAAACCTTGAATTCAAACACAAATTGCAATTAAGAAAAATGTGAGAACTCAATACTTTTGGCAAAACAATTCTAAAACAGCTCCTTTAGATGGAAAAGATGAGCCCCTTTGACATTCAGGACAAGAACTTAATGAACTGTAAACCATCACATATGGTGACAGCATCCCTGCTGTTGGAAGAGAGGGGACAGAAAAGTGAAAGGAAGAAAACCACCTTTTCTGTCAGATCATCAAATGGCACTAAAAATGTGAATACGGTCAAAGTGAAAATTTTCACCGGGTAATGACACTTGGTCATTTATAGCCTTTTTGAAACAAGAAACATAACAATCTTTTTGTATAAATGACTTATCACACAATTCAAATCCTGCTTTTTTCAAAGCATTAATGAGTTGGATTAGGCCTCAGGAGTGAGATTTTCAGTCCTATGGAGAGGATGCTTAGAACATATCTCATATAGTAAACCCATCTGTTTCTCTAATACAGCTTCACTGGCTGATTTATTGGTGGCTGCCAACAAATCACACTGCTCGTTTATTTTCAACGTCTTTTTTGAGCCGTTGTTTTGTTTGTTTGTTTGTTTTAATGGATGTTTAATTAATATCTTTTATTTATGAAGAGAGAAAGTGATTTTGTAAATATGACCAAACCACCAAATTGTCAATTTCAGGTTCAAGTAATACAAAAAGTGGGATATTGGTATGAGAATAAAAATAACCTAAAAATCTGTGTAAAGTTCTCTTGGCTTCTAAAGTAAGGAAGCCGTATAACAGGAAATTGACCATTTATTTATAGCTGTTTGTGTTTTGTTTGTCTTTCTCTTTTGCAGTCAATCAACAGAACTTTCTAGACTTTGGACACATTTTTGAATACACATGAAAGGAAGCTGGATTTTTCAGTAGCAAATTACCCAACTAATATCTATGCTAATATCTGACAATGGTCTCACCAGTTTTGGGGCTGCTGTGTTATCCTTTTGATAATGCTGAAGGCGTTTGTACTAAAAACAAAACAAAACCAAATTATGTTGTGTCTTTTTGGCTATAGGACTCACAGGCAGACAACAAATACGTAACATAATGAACATGCTACGTGGTAGTCCTATTTTTTGATAATTATCTTTTACATATCTGAATAAGCTTATGTTCCTGAAGGTGTAGATATGCCCTCAAGGAATAAAAGCAAGAATTAACACTCTAGTGCACATGTTAATTAGGATTTAATTAGGGAATTTAAAAAATGCAGAGTGCATGTTTTCAGCAAGTGCATAATTACGAACTTATTGCTTGCAGGGTTTTTTCCTCATATTTTTCATTGTAAATATTATAATTGTCAATTTAGGTAAAATTCAGGAAATTCAAATTCTGATTCTGTTTTCGTGAAGAAACACTCTTCCTCTGGCACATTTTCATCCAACAAATTTTTTTAACATTCTTTTTCAATTTATACTATTTTTTTTTTTTTTACATTACTAAGCCAGAATGAAAGATATTGAACTGTTTTTCTTCACTCTTTTACAATGATACCTGTTAATTATACCATAACACTTTTCCTTCTGCCTCTTCTGTTAATCTGAGTAACAGTTATGAACTATGGGTCAATATAACTAGTTCCCTCATGTAAAGTGCAGACCTTCTTATAATTATTTTTGTTCCAAGAAAGAGAATATCATGGAAATGCCAAGGTATTTTTCAACATCACAGTACTCCCCCAACACCTGCATCCCACTCCCACCTTTATCTACTAACTAGATTTTCCACCTCTTTCAGAAACTGATGGAATTGTGACATCAATGGTCTGTGAATTTGGGACCTGATATAAAACTGCATTATGCTAGAAGAGAATCTCCGAGTCACTCCTGTGGATCTGGAAATTCCCTAAGACTGCTCACCTGAAAATCCATGTGAGACAGACCTTCAGTAAAGGCAGTTATAAAGATTGATCTGACTCGGCCTTGGACAGAACTTTTGATTAGGGACTTTCTAATGGATGTGAAGTAACAAGACAATTAAAGCTTTAAGAAAATCCAAATTGAATCAGTGTTTTATTTCTTTCAAAATAGGCTCTTTAAACATAAGATAACCTTGTCAAATACAAATCTTGTCTTTCTTCCTTAATTATTAATGCTAATTGCTGTTCTTCATTGTTTTCTTTTCTAAATCAAAACTATTTCAACAAGCTTCCTTTGCAACTTCTTTATTTCTTTATTCACAGTTCTCAGTAAACTTGCAGATGATGCAAAGCATAAAATTTCCTGCAATTATATGAAGGATCATCCCAGGAATCTGCCCCTGAGACTTTCCTCTTTTCCACTTTTCTCTTTGGACATCTTTAAAACACACTAATCAGATTCCTGCATGCTTAACATCCTTGCAAGTGACTGCATTCTTTCATTCACTCTGAATAGGTCCATAGAGAGAGGAAAAAAGTAAAAACTTTCTAACTTCTTGGATAGAAAGATAGTAAAGGCATTGATAGCATAGCCTAACAGATTCAACCTTTCTAGAAAGCCATGGCACAATTTTATATGGCATGGAAAACACATATGAAGCAACAATAAAATACTTACTTGGGTTAGCAGTAGTGACAATTTCTGGAATAGTGATAAATCAACTTGAGAGTCTGGGGATTTGAATGTCCACATTTACTATTTTTGTTTCCATGTGATGCATTTTTATTAACTTATTGAACTAAGATGTGAAATAATGAAACGAAAACCAGGAAAATAAAAAAAAAAGAAGAAGATCCTCCAATGAGACAGAATGCTGATGCTATGTTTAGTCGCATGAGTGATTTTTCCTGCTGTTATTTAAGCAGACAATTTGCATTCTGCTTCACTGAAGCCACTAGGTTATTACTGGGGGGAAAAGAAAAGAGAGAGATAACAACCCTTTGAACACATAAGCATTCATGGATTGGCTAGGAAGATAACCGTACCTAGGCTGTTAAATGAGAAATACTGGTGATACGCATTTATGTCAAAAATTAATTCATGTAACTTCAGACACAAATGTTGCATCAAAAAAAAAAACATAAACAAAAAACAAACAACATGTTTTATTGCAGTATGTCTATATTGTTAGAATATATAGGTCTAACAAACAGACTTGCATAGAATCATAGAATCACCAAGGTTGGAAAAGACCTCTAAGGTCGTTCAATCCAACCATTCACCTATCACCAGTATTTCCCACTATACCATATCCCTCAGTAAACATCTAAACATTTCATGAACACCTCCAGGTTTGGTGACTCCATCACCACCCCTTACAGTTCCTGACCACTTTCTCAGAGAAGTATTCCCTAATATCCAACCTAAATCTTCCCTGGCCCAACTTGAGGCCATCTGTCTAGTCCTTTCACTAGTTACATGGGAGAAAATGCCAACTCCCACCTCACCACAATCTCCCTTCAGGTAGTTCTGGAGAGCAATAAGGTCATCCCTAAGCCTCCCCTTCTCCACACCTGCATAATTTGAGTAACTTCAAAACCTAACATATGACTGCAGAGGTCGATGTGTTCATGTTGCACAGTTTTAAGGACCTTTCTACATCAGCTATGAAACAAATGAAGACTAGCAATTTCAGAAAATAAGCATGCTTTCAAATACTTCCTGGAGAAACTCATCTTTCTCTACTATCTGCTACAGAAAGTCTGGTAAGACTGGGTTCATGTTTAATTTGCAGGGTCAAAGGAAAGGACAAAGGACAGCAGTTCTACTCAGGACCAGAGACACCTTTTTTCCAAGATGCATATTTCTACAGAAATACTGACTACTTTTGAAAATGTCAGACCAAGAATTTAAGGTCAATTCCAGGGAAGGATATTTAGTTGAAGAAGAATTCAAATGCATTGCAGCCAGATCCTCAATCTAAATAGGCAAGAAATCGTCAGCAAAACTTGGTTGTTTTTTTTTGACTAACTTCTAACTTGCAATACAATTAAAGTTTTCAAATAAAATGCTGGTTGTTTTCTCAACTGAAATCACAGCCCAATATGGATGGTTCCACGTCAACAGATCACCCTCACCTATGAGACAAAAAACAAAAATAAAATCCTCCTGTTGTGACCCAGCTTGACCTGCACAAAGTCTGCCTTCACAGAACCTAGTAGAAGCAAATGTAGAGTAATCACCTAAAAACAAACTCTCACCAATTCTTACGTTAGTAGAATTAACCAAAATTACCACATCACAATTTAAGTATTCTAGTACAAATGTGTGTCTTGAGGTATTTCTGTACAATTTCAGCTGCCTAAAGCAAGCCTGTAGACTTAAGCATGATAGAGATATCCAAAGTGTTTTAAATACACTGGATATTTTGGATACTGGCGCTTTCCTAGCTGCAGGTGCAGACACAAATTTTCTCATCAGAGGTCCATACCGTTAGCCAAACTTGGCTCAAAAAATTGCTTTATCTAAACAGATCATCACCCCTAGGTGTCTCTGTGCTGCAGAGTAATATAGAATCTGCCTCAAACAGCATAGAGCAGTAGGGCTAACTGCTAGGACCACTGCAAATCCTAACATTTTCTATTTGCACATTTCTGTCTCACAACATTATCACACAGCACATTTAACAAATTAATTCTTAGCCTACTCCCTTATTTAAAGTTCTGCAAATAGGTGAAGTGATTGATTTCAATATATTTGAACATGGGATTCAATGAAATTCCGAGTTTTATAAGTAACAGGTTAGTTTTGCAGAACTAACTTCAGGGTTTTTGTTTGTTTTTATAAGTAAAGCTGTGGGCAATTATCCACAAGGGATGTTCTTGATATGAATGATGTTAAAAAAAAACACCCACACAAATGTAATCTCAATACAGAAGATAGAAAGTTCCATCTTTAGAATTCATTGAAACTGGTGTTCTTTCTTTCAGTGACTTCAGATGGAGTGTGTGGCCTGCTCCAAGATGGTGCAAAGACAGTAGAAATGCGCTCTGAAACATAGGAGATTGGAGCTTCTGAGTTGGCAGAAGAGGAAAAGACAATGGTAAGACAAAGTTCAACATCTTGGAGAAAGCAGCAACAGCTAAGACCAGAACTTAAGAGGTTTTTCATTCCTTTTCTCTGTGCTACAGGAGACTACAGACTACTTTTAATGCTATACATAAAAAGTAATTACTACTGGCAGTAACACTTCTCTTGCTTATCTTTACTGTCTTCATCCTATTTTCTCAAAATAAGCTAAATAAACATAAGACTGTATTCTTGCCATATTTTTAAACTAGAAATTTCACTTAAGCCAAGGTGCTAACATTCAGATACTACTCTTAAACAAAATATATATAAATTCTTATTAAAACTTTCAGCTCCTTCCAGAAAATTGGCCCATGCTATTTAATATTACTAAATTAACAAAATATAAGGTACAGCACTAAAACTGGATTTTGTAGTGCTGCAAAGACTCAGTGTTTGTGCTCTCTTGTACCTAATTGACTACACCATCATTCTAACATGACACATATCAGGGAAAACGTGATGTTGGTGAGAGCTGAGAAATTTTTCTTTTTTACTCTACCTTTCTGCTGCCACAGCAGCTGTTTTGCTGTTTTCCAGTACCAATTGTTTCTTTACTTTTTCAAGGCCTCCTATTTACTATATAGGACTTTTAGATTCATATTTATCTTGGAAAAATCTCACACAGATACTCTGGTCACACACATTCACAATTCTCTACTTCCAGGATGCTTTGTGTATCCCAAATGTACACTGGGCTTCTAGCTCAAGACTGCTGGACCAAGAAAGAAAAAGGACTTGTCATGCTGTCCTGGGTCCAGCTGGACTTCTTTAGAGAATCTGAAAGATTGTTCACATCTTACTGCAGATGTCCCCAGAGCCTTCTGGGGAGGCATGCTTCTTTAGCTGTAAATAAACTTCTGTTGTATTATGTGCTATTAGCATAGGAGCTTATCAGAAAAAGATAGGGAATGATCTCTAAGGCTTGAGTATTTCCCTTCCCATTAGAAGCGTAGGCCTCCTATGTTGCTGCAGTTAGAAGAAGGCAGATTACTTGTAATGACTAAGAAATACCTCTGCTTAGGTAATGGAAAATCTGAGATGCAATTCAAAAACTGAATGGCTTCTGCTCCAATTCACCTATTCCTGTTTTACTTCAGGAGGGAGAAATTAAAAGAGCTACTGTTTTATTCACATACCTCATACTTAAACAGCAAAGATGAGGATCCCAGCAAAGATAAGTTGAAGTCCTTAATTCACAGTGCATCCTAATAAGAACTCATAGCAATTTCAAATAATTTATTCTGTAGGCTTTTAAAAATCAATGTTTTTCCTCATCACTTCTTCCTCCACTTCTTCTTTCTTTCTTACTCCACAATTAAGTCATAAAGCCGAACTTGGGATATCAACATCCTATCTTTCCAAAATGTAAACCCCACTGAATGGAGTAGTTTCCCCATTTAAGGAGCATTAATGCATAATATGGCTTTTGCCAAAGGTGAAGATAAAGGCACATTTCTCTTCATGGGTTTTGATATGTTACTACTATAACATTATGATATAGTCATGAACTGTCAATAAATCACCTTAGAATGGAATTTCAGTTTGCCAGCAAATTCAAAAAGAAGTGCCTATCAGTGTAGTTGGGACCAAAAAAAAAAAAAAAAAAAAAAGAGGGGCTGTATGAAAAATATTCTGGTTCTTCTCTTCTTCTTCAGTGTTGTTCATATGCATTTTCTTATGCATTTGGTCATGATCTGTCTCCAGCATCAGGCACAAAATGTGCAACTTTATAGCTACAACATGGTCAAACTTAATATGTATCAAGCACTGCACTACTAGAAAACCATGATGTAGTTGCCATCACTGAAAACTGGTGGGATGATGCCTACAACTGGAGTGTGGCTATCGACAACTGCAACTGTATAGGTGAGGAATAAGAGAAGGAGGCATTTCCCTCTACATCAAGAAAGGATTAGAGTCAGGAGATGTCCCTGAAGAATGGCCCTGAATAAGTCCAAAGCTTATGGGTGAGAGTTAGAGACCAAGGCAACAAAGTGAGTTTTTGTGGTTGGTGTCTACTACAGGCTATCCAATGCTGCTTTCTCCAAGACGTTAATCAAGCGGAGTCTGTTCATGAAACCTTCTTACTCCAGCTACAGAAGAGATTGCAATTTCAGGTTCCCGTCCTGCTGGGGGAATTCAACCACCCCAAAATCTGCTGGACAAGTATCCCAGTGAGCGGCAGGCAATCCAGAAAGCTCGTCCATTGAATACAACTTCTTGAAACAAATAATAGACAGCCCCCACCAGGAATGATGCAATACTGGACCTCTTGCTCACCAGTGTAAGCAAACTGATTGGTGATGTGAGGATTGGAGGCTACCTGGGATATAGTGATCATGTAACAGTGCAGTTCATGCTCCTGAGGGATGCAAGACAGACAAAGTAAAACTAGGATGCGATATTTCAGAAAAGTCAATTTCTAGCTCTTCACAGAGTTAGTCAACAAAACCCCCTGAGAAATCATCCTCAAGGATTGACAAGCAGAAAAAAGCTAACAGATTTTGGAGGAAGCTTTGCTTAGTGCTCAAAAGCTCTCCAAATGTAGGAAGTAAGGAAAGGAAAGCAAGAGACAGGCATGGCTGAACTGGGACAAAATGGAGAGCAAGAAGAAAAAAAGACAGTAGAAGCAGGGACAGGTAATCTAAGAGGAGCATAGGAATGCTGCTAGACTGTGTAGGGATGGGGTCAAGAAGGTCAAGGCCCAACTGGAACTGGACTTGGCAAGAAGTGCAAAGAAGAATAAGAAATGCTTTCACAGTTACATCTACCAGAATAGGAAAGTCCAAGAAGGTGTCCTCCCCCTAGTAAGCAGTGAAATTAGGCTGTTAACAACAGACAAGGAGAAGGTTTAGGTATTTAACTTTTTTTTTTTTTTTTGGCCTCAGTCATAACTATTTGATAAAATTTGTTACTAGACTTTTCAAATAAAAAATCTGTTAAAAATAGCAATCTTTTCTGTGTTTACACTTATTTCCCCCCCTCCAAGTTCACTTTCAAGAAGGGAGTTTGCCTCATTTGATTTCATATCAAGTGGTCATTCAAAACAAAAGTGAGTAGTGCAGAGTAAAAGCCTTCAGGATCTGCAAGTTAATTATACAATACTTATAATACTCAACATTAATTATGATAATGAAGAAAAATAGTAATAATAACACATATCGAGTTTTTGTCTTAAAAAACCCCACCAAAGCAAAAACCAAAAGAACAATACAAAACTGGTCTCTAAACAATTCTTATTTGCAAGAGCCAAATATGCAAGAAATACTATGCTTGTTACAAGTTAAGGGTGATATTTGGGCAGTCACAGGGAATCCATACCTTCCATTCTTTACTCTTAAATTTTAATGGTCTTCGGGTGCTTTCACGGTTTTCCTAGAATGTACTAGTTCCATAAGTTACTAGACCACAAGCTTTTAAAAAGGCTTTAAGGGTACCTAGTTTGCAGTATGTTATGTAACCACTGAGATGGGATAGCTTATGGGATACTAACACCTGTGAAAATCAGCACTACTTGCTCTAATTTCCTCATTTCTTTCTAGCCACCACTAGAAACTGATGTGACAGCAGCTTTGCATTGTTTCTAACCACCAGATATGCTTTCTAGATAATTAGAATTACAGAATCACAGAATTATCAAGGTTGGAAAAGACCTAGAAGATCATCTAGTCCAACCATTACCAATACTTCCCAGCTAAACAAAACAATTATACTTTTAAGTGCTGTGATAGTCTGCCCAAAGATTTGAAATAACTTAAAAATGAAAATGTGAAAATCCGCTGAAATGCTGCAAATGTTATTCTGTGCTTTTAGCCTAAGATGGACTTTCAAAGAAGTCATGCTGCTCACAGCTACACTAGAAGTACAGTGGGATGCAGGGAGATTCAGGGAAGGGCAACAGTTCTAAAATACTACTAGACTTCACGATCTAAGAGAGTATTTAAGCCGTTACTGCAAGAACTGAAGACTACTAAAGGCAATAGCAGGAAACTCTTCACACATACGTTAGCATGCGATGAGGCGATTACTTTTGGAGCTCAATTTGACCAGAGACTTTATGCATTTGCCAGAACAAATAATGATGCACATAACAGAATTTCTGGTCAGGATTAGCCACTGCACACCTGATTTGTACTGAAGAGAAGCTGGTTGAGATGACAGGCAATTATCTCTGATTCAAGCATGACTACAGCTCACTTGAAGGCATGATCCTTTTCCAGTCTGGAATACCTCAAGGTCCTCATCACACATACCAACCAGAAGCAGAATAACTTTGACAGAGAGATGAGTTCTCTTGCTCCCATGAGATTTTACTTTCAGTTTTTATTCCTTGTAAATGTGGTAATCAGGATTTTAGATCTTTACTGAAGTTAAAGTTAATATTCCTCTTACCTAGTTTGAATGCTGTAGTGCACAGCTTTGAAACATGTTCAGTCTATAATTTATATTACGCTGAAACACTACTTTATTAAGTCTACAATTTAGACATGCTTTTGAGGATCATTACGTTCTTTTCTCCATCACTGTTTTCAGCTTTTTGAGATTTCCTGCATCCACAAACTGCAGTCTTTCAAATCTTCACAGCTTTCCCAAGCACAGCCAGTGTTCTGAGCATATCTCTGTACAAATGTACGCATTCTTTCCCTCATCACCCATCTTCCCATTCCCTTTGAAGACATTTAGCAAGCAACCAAACTGAGTGTGTTTCACACTGGAATACTAACATGGCTTTATACAATTGGAGGCAGGGATCTTGCAGTTCAAACAGGTTAGTATCCCTCTGTGAACTTACTTATTCTTTCAAAATGAATGATACTAAAGATTCTGTAAAAGAAAAAGAAAGGAAGGTGCAGCTGACAAGCTATTAGGTCAAGAGAAAGGTGAAAGGCTCAAAAGATTCATAAAAAAGTAAAGAGGCTTTGCATGCTTCTAATGGTATTTCTTCTAGTGCACTAGGGAGGAAAAGAAGGCCACTGCAAGGTGATGTGAAGGGTGGGGAGAATTTCTGTTATAGGAAGAGGAAAAAAGGAAGTCAAATCCCACAAGGGCACCTCAGAGAGCCACAGAGCTGCTGTGTAAGAACAAAATAGAATATTGAGAAGAATTTTTAGTGAATGTTTGAAAAGTTTAAAAACTGATAAGGACATACAGCATTCTACTAGGATTACAGGAATCAAACTAAAATACAACTACTTATGCTACTCAAAATCAAGATCTACAGAGGGGATTATAGGCTAGCTGGTGGTCCAGAGGTTGGATCTTGCCATCTAGCATTCCTTCATCTTAGCTTCAGGCCTTTGCTGGACAGGCTGAAAAACACTCAAGTCTGGGCATTGAATATCTATCCTGGACTCAGTGACCCTTTTTTGGCCAGGAAAAGGTGCAGTGCTGCCCCCTAATAAGAGAAGATAAACCCATAGGCACATATTTCAGCAAAATGTGGTCCAACACAGAATCAGCAGTAATCATTGCAAATGCAGGTCAAAGGTTGGGTTCAAACAGCCATAGCTTCTAAAATGGTATCACTGTCAAAAAGAACTGAGATTATTACCTCCAGATACACTTTTTAACAACAGTTCCACAAGCATCTGTTGCTGAGTTAATCTGACAAGTAGCAGAACACATAGCATTTTTGAAGAAGGACAGACTAATTAAAATGGCTTTGCACTATTCTGAAAGTATTTGTTGAATCAGGTTAAGTACTGGGAAGGTAATAAATGGCTACCAGAGAAAACTCAGGCTATGTAAGAACAAAGAAATATTAGTAATATCTTCCATCATATTCTTCCTTTAGGTTGCAATTTTCTGCAGAAGCAAGAGCCTTTTTGTCCTTTACCAGCGACCTATATCCATTTGTCAGGTCAAAAAAGAGTCTCAGCAAAGCTTTTCATTCAAAGCTTTCTGAAGTCAATGGTAGCAATCAAATCTTTCTTAGGTAAATTCAAATAAAAATCTTTTCCTTTTTTTTCTTTAATTGGAAATTATTTACTGGTTTAAATTATATTCAACACTACCACTCACAGGTGCCTTACATAAATCTATGTGTCTATTCCTGCCAGATTGCTTAGCAGTTTATAGAATTTTGTTAGATTACATATGGATGACTTGTACATGTTAGCAGTGGCTCAAATTTGTTTCTGCTTTTAGATGCATATAAGTGAGCTGTACTTGCAATATGTAGCTCTACTTCTTGTGAAATTATAGGTGTGCCTCATGATGGATTTATTGCAGATAAAGGCCTACTCAATTTGCAAGTTAAAATCTAACACAGTTTTCCTTAACACTGTAAAATTTTGAAAACAAACAGATCATGGGAAGTACCAACTTATCTCATTTTAACCGACACATTCACACCTTTGCTGATAGCATCCTTAGGTTAAAGAGAGCTTTTTGCAAGGTTGGGTTAACAATGCACCAGAGCTTATGTTTACACATTGATAGCTGTATCCTGGAAACTGAAAAAGACTCTTGAGAAATTTAACATAATTTAACATTGTACAATTTAGTTTCTTTCTCTTCTTGTGCCTAATGCTGTTTCTGATACCAAAAGAGTGATCATTGGAAAGGTTTCTGGAGGTTCCACCGAGTGACCTATGGAATAAAATTTCAGAAGTAATCTGAAAGAAGAAAGGTTGCTTTAACCAAGCAATGGAAAATAAATAAATAAATAAAAATTAAAAAAATCAACTAGGTTTATAAGCGAACAAGATGAGGCTTATACTGTAACTGTCTAAATATTATCCAAATATGTTTCAAATTCAGGAACAGTCACAAGTACATCTTCTAGAAAAAAATTGAAGAGAACAGTCACTACATACCTGGTTTTTCATTATGTTTCACTCCAAGGTCATTAGCTATCCTCAAAAGCAAATTGAAAACTTGATCCTTTTTTTTTTTTTTTTTTTTTTTTAATTTGCTGAGAAACGCTTTCGCAAAATTATCAATGTACATAGTTTTATATTTTCAAGTACAGAAACTATTATTTCCCCTGATCCAGCAAATTTTATTTTGTGGCTACTTATAAACTATAGCAACAATTATTTGCTGTTTAGCTTCCTCAGACAAAGTACAGATCTCCAGACAAGGACTGGAGATCTTTGGTTCATACCCTCAGAAGCCAAAAGATAGCATTTTCTTCCTAGTGAAAATTACAGATTAAAACGTATATGATTCACATCCAGCTCCTAAATTGTGAATGTCTACAAGCTCATATTAGGAGATAAAAGTACTCTGTGCCTACTTTGGGTCATACTAACAACTTCACAAAATTATCTACTTACAAAAAAAAAGAAATAAACTGATTTTTTGGTGTATTTGCCATGATGTCCTCACCAACAAAATCTTACCATCACCCCTGCATAACTCAACACACAGTTAGGGTTACTTTCTGTTACTTATAATAAGATTAACAAGGTACTCACTTCAGTATTTTTTTGCTCATTAGCAGTTTATTCAACATTAATGTACACTAACTCAGCAAGTATGGGACCCCTATTGTTTTCTTTTAGTGCTTTAGACTGATTTACTATTCAAATTTGGGAAAGAAAAAAAACAATCTCTGAGGCGCATTGAACAATTTTTCCACTGGAAATGTATATTTACCATTAAAATGAATTCCACTGATTGAATATCAATGCTTTGCTTCCATTATCTAAGCACCCATTTTGGAAAAGAACAACAGTAAAATATTTATTTGCAAGAATTAGAAAACATCACTTTTGGCCTTAGTGAAATCTGAAATACTTATTAAAGGTCAGAGCAAGAATTGGAACAACCAATTTCCCCTTAAAGCTAAATTACTGAGCAAAGGACATGCTTTTTTTTTTTTTCCCCCCCAAGTTTATTTTCTACTAGTCTAAATCAATTCTTAGTTGTGATATCATAAAACAAGTGGTTCTTTGAAAATATCACAATAGAAAAAACTGTAAGCATTAATGCCTTGAACTAAATATGTATTTCCCACTTTTCCCTTCCTTGATTCACAGTACTTGTTAAAGAGCTGAAAATTCCCCAAAACGTCCTTACCAGTTTAATTTATATGCAATACATATAGGTTTAATAACTGACTGCTTTGTCAAGTTATTTTTTTTAATCTGAAGGTCTTATTCTATGAAATTCAATGGCATTCTCAAATATTTTCATAAGTATTTTTCATGAGATATAAATGAAACACATTATAATGGAATTTCAACTAATTCATAGATGCTGTTCATTAACAGACCAGTAGGCTGGTTTTAACTCACTATATTTTTGTGTGCTCTGGCTAAAAGGTCTCAAAATGGTGATGACGGCTTCCCAGATAATTGGAACTGGTTACTCTCCATTTACAGTTTAATCAGTGCTACTTCAGCTGCATCCTGCTAACCTGCTACAACTAAACAGAAAAGTCACAGTTATTTACCAGTGTACTTTTGGAAAAAAAGTGTATCCTGGAACCCCTCTCACTCATCTCAAGAATGGGTGGTCCATTCTTGCTTATCAGAGATACAATAATCCAACATCATCTATGGCATAAAGTATAAAATTATACCACAAGTTTGGATCTTCTCTAGTTTAAGACATGCAGAATCAAATAAGGCTTTGAAATTCCTGTCTTTCCTACTTCCACCATTGAATCCAGTCTGGTTGATAATATAACATTTTTTCCTCAAGTTTATATTAATATCCCAGTGATCATACAAACTCTACTTTCACTTAGACAGTGATAAGAGTAAACTACTCTAAAGTAAAATTAAGTAGATAGTTAATTTAACCATTTGCTTACTCTGGCTGTACCCATTTCTGCTGTTTAAAACGGGATATGCAAGATAATTAACTTTCAAAATTTTCAAGAAGCAAATTAAAGAAACATCTCCATTTTATAATTCCCATATTTTATTTAACTGCAGTGAGCTTGCATTAATTCAGACTTTTCACAACCAAATGATACATTGTATTGACCAAAAAGAAGCAAGCAACCTAAACATAGATACTGACTGATTTCGTCACATCTCCTAATAAATGCAACATATTCAAGAAAACGTAAAACGAAAGCAATCCTTTAGCACCATAGTAACTAAATCTATATGGAACTGCTATACAACAAACAGTACTACCAGTACTCTCAGGTCTCAAATAGTCAAACCGTCATTAAAAAAGGCTAGTTCATTGAAAAAATGCCAAAACTAATCTCAAAACTATTTGGCCATCATGAGAAAAAATTATAAATAGCATTTAAAATTGCATACTGAAATACACACAAATCAGCCTGGCCGTCAGCTGTTAATGGTTTCATCCTTTTGGCTGACAGACCTGGGAAAGGAAACATTATATATTATTAGTACGGCTGGCTAATTTCTAATTAGGAACCCATTAGCTGTTCTAACAACTGTATATTTTGATGGACTTGTAGCCTACGTGGCAAAACAAAACACTTACGAGGTGACCTCCTGCATGGGATTCCTCCATTGTCATTTAATGCCATTCAGAATTGGATTAAAAATGGAAAAAAAATCAGTTCTGATTTAGTAGGTACATAGTGTTCTGTTACCTTCTCCTGGGGGCTTTTGCACAGAGGATTGTTTTTGTATCTCTTAATTCATGTAGATTTTTCTTAATTAAGAATTTCCTAGCATAATTAAGTATTTACAAGCAAACAAGATTTTATACATCTAAGTTATAAATTCAAAGTGTAGCCTAACAACAACAACAACAACAAAACATGCATTGAAAGGCACATAGACTTAAATAAATCTTAACTGATTTGTTCATACCATGTTTGTTCATACAAATTCAATACACGTGGCAGTTTCTTCTCAGGAAGAACTAGTATGAAATTCGATTTTGTAGTAGAATTAAGTAAATATGGGATGGATTCTGACTTTCAGACAAAAAGACACAGAATCACGGCTTGGAAGAGATCACCTAGTCTAGCCTCCCTGCTAGAGTAAGTTCCTAGAGTAGATTACACAGAAATGCATCTAGGTGGGTTTTGAATATATCTAGAGGTGGAGACACCACAGCTTATCTGGTCAAGTTGTCCCGGTGTTCTGTCACCCTCAATAAATTTTTGCTCATGTTCCTATAGAACTTCCAGTGTTCCAGTTTATGTCCATTGTCCCTTATTCTGTCACTGCACACCACTGAAAGAGCCTGGCCCTATCCACTTGATTCCCACTCTTCAGATATTTTTAAGCATCAAGAATATCACCCCTCAGTTCCTCTTCTGCAGTCCAAAGAGTTCCAGGTCTTTCAGCCTTGCCTCATAAGGGAGATAATCTAGGCCCCTAATCATAATAATATATATACTATATACATACATACATATAGATCTATATGTACACATGCAAAAGACTGATTATTAACTTATGTCTCCCAAAGTAAAGAGTACACCATACACACAAATGCAATATACTGTGAACTATAATGAAAGAATAAAAGAATAAAAAAAAATAACAACATACCAAAAGTTGTTTAGTGCTTTTTGACTCAAATCTGACGATGTTCTCTGGAATAAAAGCGACTGAGAGGCAGCACAATATTCAGATAGGTCAAAGATGGTTTTTTGTAGATTATAATTGGATGTCAAGTCAATGAAAAAAAGACATGTTTTAATTAAGAAGAAAATTTCTCATGAGATTTCAATTCTGAAATTAAGCAAGAAGCTCATGTATTCTCCTGTGCTGGCAAGTTGTACTCTGTGAACATGTAGTCTCACTCAAAGTAACAAAGGAATGTCTCTTACATGTTTTCTTTTTTTTTTTTTTTTTTTTTTTTTTTTTTTTTTGTTATACACAAATTCCATTTTCTCCCCCTTCCCTCTCAAAACACCAAAATCAAAAATCAGTCAAGTTTTTTTGTTTGTTTCTTTTTCTTTTTTTTCTTTTTTTTAAAAGTGATTAAACATGAACCAGAACAAAACAAACTAAAACTATCAAGAACTAATATTAATTACTATTAAAAAGCTTATAATTACACCAATATTAAGATAATCTGATTTTATTCTGTATTATACTAATAGAAATATTTAGTTCATGTTTTATGCACTACCCTACAGTAAAGTTCTAAACTAATGCATACTTTACGAGCACTGAAAAAAGCTAAACTCTTCTGGACACAAAATGAGCTATCCCTAAGATGCTCTTCTATCAACAAGTGAGATGTATGGCATCCCTGCTTCCAGAATTACAAAATGTTGAGTTTTATCACTGCTTCTTATAAAGACACAGGGTCTCAATGAAAAGCAGAAAAGTGCTCAATTAAGATTAACCTCAAAACCCCTATAAATGTATATCCCTCCAAAACATTTAGATCATCTTTGGGAACGATGAGAAAATGTAAAATATATCTGTGAATGAAGAGACAACTGAAAACTGCAAAAGACAAAATTGGATTGTGATTCAAAATTACTCTACGTTACACTGTCTTGATTTCCACAGGACAAGCTTACACACTTCACTCCCCAGGAATTGAGAAAATAGTAACAAATGACAGGATATGTACCGTGTTCTTTCCTTTAAAGAGATTGAGAACTACCATCATCACTATTTTAACAGATTATTATTATTATTTTATTTTTTACCTTAAGCATTAATACACAAGAGTGGTATGAGATCACATGGAAAAAGCCTCTTCAGCTATCTTTGCCAAATCATTGTCCATAGGAACAATATGCACTGAGACACTACAGGAGAATAGAAGCTTCAGAGAAAGAATAAAAAGCCAGCCACCATTTAATTTTTGTCCTGAGAGGAGCCTAGGTAAAACCAACAACAGAAGAAGGGAAAAAAGAGCTTCAGGTTGTCAAGTTGAGTAGTATGAAGTTTTTTGCTGTAGAAAAATCAATTGCTAGAAAGCTGAAAAGCCAGCAGATTGATTAAAGAAAGGAAAATTAGTATCCCGCTGATACACAATAGTGTTCTTTTTGGCAGCTCTTTACTCACCTAAAGATGATGAAGTTGGGGTAGATAACATGTATTTTGAAAATATTTTCCCTCTTTTACCTCAAATTACCTAATCTCAAACAATTCACACTGATCTACAAATTTAAATTGTTCTTTGAGTTTAAGGATGAGGGAGATGTCAACTAGAAATCCACTGCTGCCACTTACAGACTAATTCCTTTCTCCCTCTGAAACTGAAGCTGCTGTATCGAGTTGCAACAATCCCATAAGCAACCAGGAGATATTCGGAACCTATTCAGGGCAGAGACTAACACTGTTGGAGAGCCAGCAGACTCTTTAATGTCACTGTAAAGATTATATACATCTTCATATGTGCATATAAACAGCTTTTAAACAGCATGACCTAAAAAAATTAGTAAGATAACATAACTTAAAGTTCAGCAGAGTTTCCAAATGAGTGTTTTTACCGTACTAGTTACCCAAAAAAAACTAAGACAACAGCATCCTATATATTTTTCTAGTTTTACTTCACCTTAAAAGAAGTAACTACAAGACACGCCACAAAGGAATACAACATGCTGTTGCAACACTCATTTATAAATATTATCCTTCACCTCTTATTTATGAAAAAATATTTCCCCACCTCTCAAATCATCATTACACATTTAAGGAAGGTTTACACACATTCTTGGCCTTAACAATAATCTTCTGCTTTCTCTGGTGAATTATAGCAAGAAAAATGCATTTATGCTTTCAAGGTCATAAGCACGGAGAGGAGGAAAATAGCTGAAGAAAACACTACCATCATTTTGCCCAAATTACAGCTTGTTTACAAGCGAGGTTTGTGCAAAGTTTGTCTCAAGTGTTTTATTTCACTTATTGTATGTTGTTGTAGGATTTATTACGTATGTGGAAAAACCAAATTTAAGCCATTCTTATGCTATGAGGAACAACCTCAGAGGTAAGTACACATGTATAATATGATCTCAAGCTTCAGTTTGCCACTTGGGCTTCTCTCTGATCCTCAATTGCCCCTTTGTATTTTTATATACATTTATATGTTTAAATTATATACATGTGTGTAATTTTATATGTATAAAACCCAACATATATAATATCACATCAATAGAAGGATTGTTGCCAACACTATTGCTAATGATTACAAGGATAAAGTTAAAAAGCCAGAAGCAATGAGGACAACTCTGTGAACTGCTGAATGGAATAACAGGATTATGCCTGTTATCTATGCCTTTTTTTTTCTTTTTTCTTTTTTCTTTTTTTTTTTATTTAAAGCTCCACATTTTCCACTTTTTCCCTGCACTTTATTTTTCTTCATTAACAATACTGGTTTAAAAGACCAAAGGTACATTTAGGTAGCTGAAAGTAAGGCATCCTCCCATGCATCAGCATTTTATTATTACCTTGTATCCAAATAAAACCAGAAAATCTTCAGTACTCTGGAGGAGGAGAACAGGATGACTCTTGAATAGGTTAGACAGGTAAAGTTCAGCTAAAACAAACAAATCCAATGAGTGCTCTTGAACTTTGTTTATTTTATCTTGGGCTAACAAGATCAGTAGAGAACAGGAACTCTTTTTTTTTGTTGTTGTTCCAGACATCTATAAAGATTTTTGTTTATTTTAAAAAATATTTTAATTTATTTTTACATAATATATCAGATTTTCAGATCATTCATTGTGTTTCTGATTCACAGTGATGATATTATCAACAAAATCTGCTTAGGTTCCTATAATTTGCATCTGTTGTCATGAGATTATATTCTAAAATAATTCATATGAAATATTGAAAATAGACATTAAAAAAAAACTGTTCCCACCTGTACATAGCATGCTCCACATTTCTAATGTATTTGTCTGAGTACAGTATAGAACAAAGTTTGTTAGAATTACTGCCTTTGTTCATGAACAAATGTTCACTGAGTTTTTATTAAAAACACTCAAACAAGTATGGTTTCAAAGCTAAGCCCATACAACACATTTCTGTAAGTCTTTTGGGAAAGAATCCTCTTTTGATACAGAATTTCTAAAACACTACCATCCTAATGGCTTCTCTAATGCAGGATCTTCAAAGAGGTCAGTGCCTTATCAAACTAGCAGAATAATCTTCTCAGCTCCTTAGGGGTTAAGTAAAAAATTCAGTCTTATCCCCATTCCTCCCCTAAAAACATTTTTTTTCTCTTGCTAGAACACAAATAACAGTTTTCAGACCTAAAAACTCATCTTTGAGGGAAAAAAATCATAAAAATGTCTTTCACCTTTTAAAAAAAGACTGACAGAAACAGTATCTATTGAGCAGCAACAGATGTGGGTCAGACTGGTAGAAGAAGAAAAAGCAGAATAGACCTTTCTGTACCTATTACTCTAAATTACAGCCTGATGACACAAGCTCTCAAGCACTAAGTGACAGTGATCATACTTCAAAGCATATGGGCTGTGTTTTCCTGCACCTGTAGGTGTGCACACTGTATGCACAAGTAATGTACATCCTAACAGGAATAGCTTCACAAGAAATACTTCCTTGTGGTGGAGACTGCTTGTTGAGGATGGTAGTGCTGTTTTTTGTACAGCACAAAGGAAATTTTAGTATGGGTCAATGTATATGAGTGAATGTATAAAATGTAGTGCCATAAGATTCAAAATTAATTCAGATACCTAAAAGGAAGATTTCCATAAGCAACATGTTAAAATTCCACGTAATTCTAAAATTCTAAAATTTTACCACTAAACAATGTTCAACTAGTACATTATTATAAGGAAATACATTGATGCTGAACCTGATCTATGGGAAGGAAAAGCTCCAGTGAAGGTCATGGTCACATAAACTACTGCTCTGTTTACTAAGTACAAAAACAAATCGGTTTCCTCATTACATCTTCTTGAAGACATGAAGCAATTGTGATAGTTGAGTAATTGTCAAAATTCTGTGATGATCAACAGTAACTACAAAGAGACCACAGAGAGAAAAGGAAGAAAAAGGTTTGGAATGAACAGAGTCCCAAATCACTTAGACAATTCTTCTCTCAGAATTTATGTGTAAATCATGAATTTGGGATATGTACAATCTTTTTGCCAGTCCAACACAATGGCTCAGGAACAACTTACTGATATTTTACACTGTCTTATTAGAAAAAATCCAGGTTAAGTAAACCAGTGCTGCATGTAAATTTTTCCAACCCTATCAAATCTGAATGGTATGCTAATGAAGATATAATTTGCAAAAGTAGAAAGAAGCAAGATTTCCAGATGAAAGGGAGGATACCTGGTGGTCAAAAAGTCTCTCTCAAGAACAGATGTATTATAATTGCTTAAGATCTGTATGAACATCCTACCTAGAAGCAAAAGAAGCTGTCAGCACATTACCACGTACGATATTCCACAGATCAGTACATGTCTTCCAACAGTGCTAACTGCAACAATAGCCTTGAAATTTCTAGGTTTATTACCCTTTTCCCAGTACATATCACTGATCTGCTGAGACTCAAAGCAGCCTGTGTTGGCAGTTTCACCATTTGCAGATAACCCTGAAACATACATTCATTAACACAGTTTGAATGCTGTAAAGTCTTTTATTTTATTTGTTGGGAAGAACCCAGGAAATGATTCTTCCAGTCCTTTCAGCTAGCATTCCTCTTTTTCTATCCATAAGCAGGATAAAGTCCTTCTCTGTATTGAAGAAGAACAGCAACCCACAAAAGGGGAACATCAGTCTTCCCATCCTCTACCATTTTTGCTTTTCAGCTGCTATTGCTCAGGTCTGTGATCAGTATAATTACAGAAGTTTCACACTTGCAATTTTGTCTAATGACAAAGAAGATGGCATTAATGCTATAAAATTACTGCTATCACGCAAGGTTGACTTCTGTACCTCTCTAGAGGAAGGAACTTCAATATACTTCTTCCTCTTAAGCCACAGCTCATCTGTGAAGTTCTTATACAGCACTGGTTCACAGCACATTGTGTACATTCCAACCAATAATATTCAATATCACTTCTTGATGAGGATTAGTATTTACACATGGCTTAGCAATTAGATTTGGTTGCAAACAGGACTGAGATAAAGAAGTACTCCACTAGGACACTAAATACAAAAAATTCACTGGCTTTAATTCAGTCAACCTGTAACAACGTATGCTAGCATGTAGGATGCAAACAGGCGCCAACAAATCACCTTAAATCTCATGTACTGTTTAAAAATTTATGTTTAAGCAATCTACATTAGCTGCCTTGTACTGACTGACATTGAATCAAATGCAGTCTCTAATACTCAGTGTACAGTTTCCAAACAGAACAGAATGATATTTGGTCCAATATAAGGAGTCATCAGCTTCAGCAAAATGCAAGTCTCTGAAGTATACTGAGACTATTTTCAATTTTTCTTTCATAAAAAGCTACAACCATTACCACAAAAAAATTCCTTTCAAATTCTGAAAAATTTGAGCAGAATTTTAAGAAAAATAAGTACTCACTGTTGCACATTACTGTTCAAGTGCTGTGAATATGAAACATGCATCACTTTTTCAGCAGTTCAAATGAGAACATTTGTACTTCTATATGCTTTCAGACAATACAGACCTTCTTTGATTACCCTAGAACACATCAAAGATGACTGAATGAAAAAGATAAGCCTCTCTTTTTTGAGGTAGGATTTGTTCTATGTTCTACTGAGCAAGAATCTAAAATAACCTGAAATGTTTCCCTTTACATTCCAATCATGAAATCAACAACACCAAGCAAATAAATTTTGCTTTATCACCTATTTTAGTGTCTACTTATGTACAAGCACCATTGCTATCTATTGGAAGCATTCTTTGAGTCTCTACAACATCATAACTCCACCAATATTTGATCTACAAGTATAATTTTGACAAAATATCATAAGGTTGATATACTAGACAGGCAGAGAGGCAATGAGAAAACAAAACAAAACAAAAAAAAAACAACATCTGAAAAATGAGAAAATATTAAAATTTAGGCTTCATTCCAACCAATTAAATAATGTTACTATATTCTGCTTTGTGGAAGTAGAAGTAGAAGAATTGTACATATATGCAGCAGCACTTTACATCAAACAGGATTTTATTAACACTTGATAGTAAGGAAGAGATACCTTTGAACTTAACTTTAAGCAGGCTCTAATAGATACACATTCAATGTATCTGAGTATCTGAACAATATTAACTGCCATAAATATTTAAAAAAATAATTTTTCCAGTCTGAAAAATGTCAGGTAAGTGATTTTCTAAGCAGACAAAGAGGTTGAGAAAATCTTTCCTACACCTGAATGACAAGAGCAAGAGGCATTTCTTTATGCATTTTCCCAAAATACTACGTGCCCAAACACAGTAGTTTAGAGGAAGAACAAATACAAGTGACTTCTTTTCAAGAGGCTACATCTATAATCCACTACACACAAAGAGAATTTCTCTGCTGAGATCAGAGGACTCTACATCTAGCATAATAATGAGAACAAACCTCATGTACTTCTGGTTCTCTGCAAGAAGTGTCCAAAAAAAAGTCTTTCAATTATTAGAAGTGAATATGCCTACACCTAGTTATTATCGCACCAATAATACATTCTTTCTTTTATTTTGGACAAAGTAGACCTCAATAGGATCAAACAAAAAAAGCAGTACAGTCACTTTTCTGAAATACTACTTAAGTGTACAAAAGTATCAGCTATCACAAATCTTTCACAACTATCACAGGCACTTGCTGATATTAATGACAGAGATGCAAATGCATCAAAAAACTGGAATCCAATCTCAGGCAGGGAGTCAGTCAAAGAAAGATTGTACTAGGGCCTCCAAAAATGTAAAAGGAATCTGCGGTAAAATAAAGCATTTTCATTTCTTTCTGGGCTTCCACACAATATTGTTCTTTTTAATTCTATTGAATTCTAATACACGTCTTTTTTCACAAGTGCATGCACCCTTTCTACTGTCCAACGCTGTGAGCTTTGTTCTATACAGCCATGATACCTGAATGCTGAAAAGAAATTCTTCCTGACAAAAGCGAATCATATGCTATGCACAGAAAATTCTTGACATGAAAGTGTAGGATTATACTTCTACTGAGAGTTGTTTTGTTATGATGCTAGGTTGGTTGTTTTTTTCTTTTTGTTTATTGCCTGCCATATGCTTTTTATAGTTTAATTTTCAGCTTTGTATTGAGGTACAAATAACATTAAATATAGATGATTGCACTTATTGAAAGTACAATTCTCTAAACAGCTAGTTTAACAGCTTATTTTAGTTTGGCATTTTCTTCACTGTGATGTTTCACAGAGAAAGGCTTTAGGGTCCAAATTAGTCTATGAGAAATTGATCCATAGGCAACAGCAAATATAGACTTGACAAACATTTCCATAATTCATTTTTTAAAGATGAAATATTTGACCAGAAAGCTTCTTGTAAGAATGCTTAATTCTGCTCACATGCTCGGAATAAAATAATTTAAAAAAAAGAACGTAGAAGGAGGTAAGTTGTTTCAAACAACATCTAATGTTGCATCTTTAGTGTTCTATGGTATCTGAGTTCTGTTATGGAGAGTAACAGCCGAGTAAGAACAAATCATAAAAAGCGCTGCTGGGGAGAGGAAAGCCTTCTGAGAAATAACTTTTTTTTTTTAACTTTGTTATGGTTTAACTGGCAAACAGCTAAACACCACACAACCTTTTGCTGTATACATGTATATATATACACAAAATAAGTGCACAAAGCAATTATTCACTACCCAACAACAAATGTCCAGCCAATACCCAAGCAGTGTCTGCTCCCCTCAGTTGTTGTTTTTTTTCCCCACATGATGCCATGTGGCATCCCATGGAACATCCCTTTGGCCAGTTTAGGTCAGCTGCCCTGCTTCTATCCCCTAAGCCCTTGCTGGCAGGAGAGTCTAAGAAGCTGAGAAACTGAAATGCCCTTGTCTCCAAACAGCACTGCTCAGCAACTTCTAAAACATCAGTGTGTTATCACTGTGGTTTTTCAGCTTGAGCCAGAACATAGCATCGTACCACACACAATAAAGAAAATAATCTCTCTCCCAGCTGAAAGCAGGACAGAGCTTTACCTTCCAAAGACACCTGTCTTAAGCACCTGCTTAGAATAACCAATTTGTAATTGTTGCTATGTATTACACGCATGTGCAGAAACATCTACATGTGTATATATAGCTCATTCACATGCAAAACATTAATAATACTCTTAGATCATGCAGTGCCTTATTTTTGCTATATTTAACATTAAATTGTGTGCTTGCACAAACAATTTAATTTTCCTCTATTTTTACTGATTTTTTTTTTTTTACACATTTAGAAATTATTAAGAAACCACTTCTTGATTGTCTCTCTTTGCTTTATAACTCTAAATGATCCACATTCTACCTGAAAGACACATGCTATCAGACTGCATCTCATTTTGAAACATGTTTTGGCAATATTCCCCACTTAAATTCTTACACAGATCAGTAAGAGTAAGAATGGTTTACCTTGAAGGCAATTCCAATTTTCTAGCTTGTTTCAGTATTCATACACTGTATATTCAGTAAATACAGAAGTGATTAACTTCCCACAAAGACAGAATGTACTGCAATTATAACTATTACATAATTTTACTATTCTCTAACCTCTTCAGTAAGATGAGGAGTAGCCTATAATGCACCAACACTTCAGCAGCTTCATTTCTGATTTCAGCTGCCTATCCCAGTTAATTACTCCAGAGTAGAGAGTTGCCACCTGTTACCAGACATCAAGCACAGAGCCCAGATATGACTCTCAAATACCCTCTTGAGTTCCTGAACTCTTTGAAATCTTATGATGTCCTCTTTATCTTGAAAATAAGAATAACAGAATGACTTACAGCATTGTTTTTGCTTGAGCAAAAATGCATTAAAAGCATGAGCTGTTTGAAGACAAAATCCCTACTTGATTTCAGAATAACTTATTTACTGCAAACATTTCTGTTCTAATCAGGGAGCTTATCAGAAACCAACATTGGAATACAGAAAATATTTTATCCAAGAGAAGGAAATGTCTTGGGGCAGCTCAGGACTGCAGAATAAATCTTCCAACAAACTAAGGACCTCCATAAATCTTAGCAGATTTCACTTAGCTGCTTGGGAAACATCTGTTGATACTGCCACAAGCAGCAAGTATGGCATTGTGTACACACATGTGCTTCTTGTGAAGGAGAACTGCAAATGAAATTGTGTATATTTGTATTTCCAAAAGCATATCCCATATGAAACAACAAATCAAAACAAATTAATGTGCCTGAACATGATTCTCTTCTAAAGAAGGAATTCCATCACAGCTGTTAATTGTTTTGCTTAATATACCAGTAGCAAAAAAGGGACTACACGAAGAATGTGAAGGCTAACAGTGACCTTAACACTGTCCTCTTGAAACATACAGGAGATTAACCCTGCAGAGGCAGCTGGACCATGTGCTGTGTTAATGCTATTTGTGATAGAGCAATTCTCGACTAAATAGAAGATATCAGGCAATAGAACTGAATCTGCAGCATTTCTCTCTTAAACACAATTCTTACTGTGTCGCTTGGAATATAAAGTCTAGCTACAGCACAAGACTCCAGATGAAACCCCAGGAGGGCAGAGTAGAAAAGGACAATCACCTCCCTTTCCCTGCTTGGAAGCAGATTATAAAACACCATCAGAGCACTTATTTAAAAATGTCTGCTAGTTTGAATTATGTTGAATACTAGGTTGCATTATTTAGAGTACTTACTTACAACAGTATTTTGTTTTGTTTTTTTCTTTAGTAACTGAGATCCACAAGACTGCTACTGTAAGAATGATCCCTCCTCAATTAGAAAACTGGGCTTTTCAACTGTTTGGAGTAGCCATGGTTCTGGCAGTGAATGACGACCAGGGCAGATGTTTAATGCATCTGTCTTAACAAAGAGCCAAGATAGTGAGATTATAACTTTCAAGGATGATGCCAAATAACTTATTTATACACTTTCTACATACTTCCATCACTTTTATTTATGGTAGAGTAGCTTTTCATTTTTCTGAAACATGTTGCAGAAAAAAAAAGAACACTGAAGGTGGATTGAAAGATGCAGAGTAATACCAAAGAGATAAAGTGAAATAAAACAACAGCTTTAACACTTCCAGAGAACAAAGAGCTGAAGCATTGACTAGATGGGTTACCCAGAGATGTCACTGTCCAAGTTAATTACACTTTTGCATCAGCTTTGCAGCAGGATAACAAAGTCCTGGTTATGTTTATGCATCACGACTCCAAGACTTGAAACAAGTAAAAAGATGAAGGAAATCACGAGCTCTGACATTTTTTTTTCCTGCCACTAATGCAAGAGAAAAAAAGATGATTATATGGTGTGACTGACATATGACTTAGACTTTATGGGAGTGTAAGAATTTATCCTTGTTTATAGCAAAACAGAAGAATAAGGAACTATTTTCTGAAAGCACAGGTAGAACTTTCATTATCAAACTGTTTTCCAGATAGTGAAGCATTTATTTATATTTTAAGGCCATGCAGAAGGGAAAAAAAGCACTTAATAAAATACTTGAAGAAATTAAGATTTAAATTAAATTAAGAAAATACGTAATTACTGAGAGCCAAAATTTAAGAAAGACAGTATTACACCATACATGTGGAGGACACGAGTTGTTCAAAAACAGTCAGTATCTGAATCAGCTGTTTCACTCCTTTACCTCAAAATCTGTTCAGAGCACAAGCTCTGCTTCTTAACACTTCTGTGAAAATCAAGACACTGATTCTTATGATAAGGAAAGGTCCCATTACAATTCACTTATCCAAATTCCATTTCAGCCAGGCATTAACATTTGTCTTTCCAGAAAGACCTCATTTTGCATTTCCACTTTTGTCCTAAAGACCTCACTGTAGCAGGCCTGCTTTCAAACAACTGTTGAAGTTCACTGCATAATTGTCTCTACTGATTAGGACACGTGCACAAACAAATTAAGAATAGAAGAGTTGGTTTAAAGTTGGAGACCGTAAGCTTATTAACTGCTATTACAAGCAGAGATATTACACTGAAAAGTATTTCCATCAAAATGTTGCTAGCAGAGTTCTAAGTCAAATAAGTAAATATAGCCAGACTATACATTAGGTTTTTTACTAAGAGGAAGAAGGCAAGTACAGAAGAGCTATGCCTGTGTGTGCACATGCTCTCTCTGTTGGGACAGGAAGGAGGATTAAAGCGCAACAAAGCTTATGTTCCTGCTCTGAGAAAGGTCCAAATTCTGCCTCGCACTGTTCCAGCACAGAAGGAATGGCAGCTTCAAAGATTCCAAGGATATGTACTGTATTTAAATATAACAGAATTTATGAGAATATTACTAATTGCTCTCTATCACTTAGATATTTTATTAAAAAATAAATATGTATGTATTCCATTATCTGTTCTTCAAATACAAACAGTGGACTGTATTTCCACCAGAAAGCAGGCTTTTCTGCAGCAAGCCACCACTGCTGTGGTATCAGTTATTTATATTTGCATGACAAACAGTTACTGGCTCTTTGCCTAAAGCGTTGGTGTTCGAACATTTGGTCCAAACAGCGCGTCTGCCAGCTAAGAACTGTGCTGAATCTGTCAGAAAACGTTAGATAAATGTGTCACCCTTGACAGCCTGCATGTGTATAACTTGCAATAAGTGCAAGTTATTGACCACAATGCATTCCATACCAGGGTCCCATACACTTCCTACGCAAACATAAATAGTGATTGCAGCTAGAGAACCATTCCTATTTTCTGACTGAGGCTGTTGTAGTATACCCACCACTTAAAAAATTAAGTAGATTCGTGCATGCAATAGAAGTGGGCCAAGCCAGCCTCTACAGTCAAAAAAATCCCACACAGAACCACAAACTAAATAAATAGGAGAAAAATACACACTCCTATTCTTGGGACTCAAAATCTTACGCATCCACTAGGCTATTAAATACAATAAGCAGGCTCTCAAACCACTTTATACTTAAGATGTTACCACAAAATACCTCTTCCCCCATCGACATTCAAAGTGAGCAGCTTGGGCAATCAAGTCCTACAATCAGTACAATGAGCCACCAGAGCTCTCACCAGTCACTATTTTGCATCTCTTCAGCTGCACAATGCCAGATGTGCTCAGCTCCACTTGACCTGAGATTGCAATGGTAACTCAGAGGCAGAGGCTCCCAGCAGGGGCTATTCTAGGAACTCAGTTCCCTGTTCCACCCATACTCCAATCTCACTCCCTTTGAACTCAGTAGGAGCTGGTTTCAAAGAAAAGAGGAGAAAGCCCAAAGGTACCCACGCTACAGGCAGTATCAGGCAAAAACTATTCCACTGGAATTCCACTGCCATTAAGGAAAAGTTATTTTCAGTCCACAAAAAAGTATTCTTTAACAAACAAGCAGAATGAATTGTAATAATTGAAAACAGCATGAGCACTCACTGTTAATTTTGGAGAAGGGATCTTGAAAACCAAACAGTTAACCATCAGAAGCAAAGATAAAGAACTTAGCAGCAATTTATATAAATACCAACTGAATGTAATATGAATTTAACTGAACGGCAGATGGAAAGGAAGAGTTGTCTGTGCTTTTGACGAACCGCTTACCGTAAATGAAGTCAGCAGGATATCTACTGAGTGACACTGTACTTAGATAATAAATACATCTCCCATGGCAAACTGGGGACGTGAAAATGCAGCACTGGCTTTGAGAGCTTAAAACATGTATGCAATATACAATCTTTATTTGTTCTGTGCTCTGTATTACTAAGAAGAATAAATGAAAATGAAAAAAAAAAACTATCTTTGTGTCTTTCTACTACATAATAAACACATTATTTGAATTTTTAACACTTTGTCCCTCAACCTGAAACAAAAATGAACTATATTGTGCTCTTTTGTTAATTTGTTTCTGGGATGTTGAGCCTTCAAGTCAACAAAAACAAGTGACTGTCCATATCAAGATAGAAAACTTAACTTTGTATAGAGGTTTCTAAAACATCTCTCTACTTTAGATATGATCACTATTACTGTGAACAGCAGTCATTTACAACAAAACAATGCCTGTATACATTCTACCCTAAACTTGAACATAAACGTGCATAAGCATGGGAATTAACCTGCTGAACTGTACTTAATTATATCCACCAGATGAAAAGGGTAACTCAGGGCTTGCCCTTCAAAAGCCGGCACTCTGAGCCAGCAGCAGTATTCCAAAGCTCACCGGGCCTGAGGTCGGGCAGGGTGGCCCAGCTGCACCAGTGGTTGTGTTGAGAAGCAGAGAGCTCAGCGGCTGTCAGCCGCAGCATAGACTGCTCTGTCAAGGGGATAAGGACACAAGTTTTCTTTCAGATATGACAGACAAAAAGCCTTTGCTGAGTTTCCTGTGACTGCTCCTGCTTTCTCCTTGCAAAGCTAGCTTTGTCAGTGACATTGTTAACTTCTTTCAGTCAGAATGAGCGGAAATGTTTCATACAATTTCTGTAGCGAATCTCTTTGAATTCAGCTTTCTGACTGAAATGGGTCAGAGAGCTTTCAAAAGAGCAATTGTGCTGGTAGGGGAGAAGACCCTACAGGGCGAGCAGCAGGGAGCAGGCATCGCTTACAGATGATAATTGCTTCCATAGGCAAAACAAGATGCAGAAGAGGACATCTGTCGCTAGCCTGTGACTGCATATGAGCTCCAAGTGAAGCCCACACACAGCTGTCTGAAGGCTGCAACTGCCACGGTCCCTCATTGCAGATGACGTAGCCACACAGACGTGTGACACACAGCATCCCTTTCTGTCCCACACCTACCTAAAACTCTGTTTTTCACTGATTCTGCCGGTGTGCATATCAGACTTCAGCAAGCCCATGACAAAGAACTGTTAAATATCTTGCTGCTCCCTTTGCCCATACTTTATTTTATTTTCCATATAATTTTACAGTGCTTTTCTGGTAATTGTACAGGAAGACCAAATTAGTCCACACTCAAATGTTACGTAGATATTGAATAAGAAAGGATTTTTTTCCTATTTACCACTGTTTTATTTGTACAACATTTTTGAATAACAAGAAAATATTATGACTATCTTCAATAAAACTTCTTTTTCATATCTGAGAGTTCCCAGGCAGTTTGAAAATGCATCATGCTCAGTGTCACACTAGTAAAATTACATTCTGCCTCTCAAACTAAGAAGTATTTCCATTAAACACAGCATTCTCAGAGAGATGTTTTCTCAGTAGTGAATGCTTTGATTGACAAAGGATTAAATTACTGCTGAGACATCCGTTATTTATAGCTCTTAACACCTGTTAGGTGTTAAATTCACCTTTTCACATCTCTGCTGTGCAAGGTATTTGCTCCCACTTCATTATTTTGTGTTTTACACCTGTGATGACATTTCAACACAGTGAAAAAAATGTTGCCTTGTTGAATATAATGCTAAGGCATTTTTCCCAAATTTTTACTTCCCCCCCCCCCCCCCCCAGAATAGATTCAAAGAATTTCAAAAGAAAATTGGAGCACTTCTTGTTGTCCCCTACAATCTGACAAGACAAAACAAAGGTTTTCCTAGTGCCTGCGGTCACTGGTATCTATTTTAACAGGAATGGAAATCAGAAATAGTCATAACACATAAATACCTTGAATAGTCAAGAAAGGATTCCCTTAAGCACTATGAAAAACAAACACATAGGGGCTTAATGTAGTTACACAAATATTATTACAATTAAAGACAAAATGTATAATAATCATCAGAATTTTCTCTTATAATAAGGAAAATCATTATACTGTTGCAGTAGTACATAGATAAAAGCCACTGAGACTATCAGACTATAGCAGTGTATTTGTTCAGGCAAGAAGTGTTCAAATGTTTTAATAAGGTCCTATGCAGTAATAACTTCAGCGTACCCAAATTATAGAATCAATTTACAGTCCTTTTATAAAACTTAAAATTGATTTATTAGCATCTAATAATAAATCAACAGTAAGAATTGATATAAATTGCACTGTGAGATTTACTCCAGTTATGTTACTGCTCATAGTAGTAAAAGCCAGACTTCTAACCTATTACAGGCTGAAAGGCAATCTCTTTACAATATGCGGAATACTCAAAGGCAGAATAGTAACCCTGTTTACAGAATTCTCCTAAATTCCAAGACAATTACTACAGAAGCAGTTACATCTATCTTGACAAAAGCAGTGCAATGTGGTACTGTAGCAATGTGCTTTCTTGAGAGACCTTTTAATTAAGTAATTGTAAAGGAATAGGCAAATGAAAAATAAACAGTTTTTAAGCAAGCGAGATGATCAGAGTTTGACTGATATAAAAGTAGCAGAAGATGGCTGAAACATTAACTGAGAGCTCAGGAGGAGAAGCTAGTCACATGTGATATTCCCCAGAGGTCTGACTGGGGCTGGTGCTCTTCCTCACCTTTCTAAGTGATGTAGTGGGACAAAGCACATCCTCAGCAAACTTGCTTATGACACCAAGCTGAGTGTTGAAGAAGGAAGGGATGTCATCCAGAGGGACCCAGGCAGGTTCAAAAAGCAGGCTCAGTGTGAACATAATGAAGTCAAACATGGCCAAGCACAAGGTGTGCCACTTGCATAAGGGCTTTCCCAGATATATCCACAGACTGAAAGAAGAACTTAAGAGCAGCCCTGTGAATAAGCACTTGTAGTAGATCAAAAACCTGGACAAGAGCCAGCAGCAGGTGCTTGCAGTCCATAAGGGCTGCAACAAGAAGGGTGCCCAGCAGGGAGAGGAATGTCCTCCTCTACTCTACTTGTGGGACCACATCTGGAGTACCGTGTCCAGTTCTTAGGTTCTCAGCACAAGAAGGACACAGAGCTGCTGGAGGAGAGTCCGGAGGTGGGCTACAAAGATGATCCAAGGGCTGGAGCGCTTCTCCAAAGACAGGTCAGGGGAGGTAAGCTTGTTCAGCCTGGAGAAAAGGCAGCTCTGGGGAGATTTTCTTGCAGCCTTCCATTACTTGAAGGAAGCTTACAGGCAGTAAGAGAACCAACTTTTTACATGTTCTCAGTAATAGGACCAGGGAGAATGGCTTCAAACTAGAAGAGGGGAGATTTAGACTAGGCAAAAGGCAGAATTTTTTAACTCAGAGGGTGCTGAGGCACTGGATCAGGTTCCCCAGAAAAGCTGTGGGTGCCCTATTTCTGGAGGATCTGGGCAGCCTGATCTAGGGGTTGGTGACTCTATCCACAGCAGAGGAGTTGGCAATAGATGATTTTTACAGTCCCTTCCAACATAAGTTTTTCAGTGATTCTATGACTATGAGCTTGGCTGGACAGAAGAGATCTCAAAGGCTTTTAGGAAGCCCAGATCATATGACTCTAAATCTATTCATACTCTTAAAAGCATTTAGCTCACACTGAGCACTTTCAGAGACTCAATACAGTATGTATTTATGTACTTGATCTCATATTAAATCAAAGAAATTTGCATTGATGTTTCCAAGTGTATTTAGAAGACGACAACTAAATACAGTGAAGAACAAGAATCCTTGGGAAGAGAATTCCTCAGAAAACTGAGCATCTTGTTGATCCAAGTCAGATGATTTGGAGTCAGAGGTCTGGAATTTGGACAGACACCTCCCAGAAGTTTTTCATGTCACTCCAACCTGTCCTAAGCAGCCTCTCCACCACTATATACAATTTATTAACTCATCCTCATAAAATTCCTACCACTACTTCTTTAAATCCTTTTGGGACCACGCTCCAAATTCTCACATTTGCAAAGCCTTAATTGGAAGCTTCAAATGCGCCTTTCTAAATCTTGGCAGACAGGAGACTATACAGATTCAAAATGAGATATACCCACCAGAAGCAAGATCTAAGTTGAATTTACGTGCTTGAATTCACAACAGTGATGCTCAAAATTATCGTCTACTCTCTGCAAACACATTTTCTCCAGCAGTATTTCAAGTGTTACAGACATGCTTCTGCACATGCCCAGAAGGACAGCAGTCTTATCAGAGCTGAGCAGGTTGGTACCATCTTATACAAACTCCCCGCTCAATCTTCAGCTTAGGTGCTCTCCTGCTATGCTCCCCAGAGGGAATATTTGGAAAGGTATGATGGCATAAAACACTGTGCCAGATGCTACTTTCAGTCAAAAACACAGCTAGGAGTGGAAAGAGACAGTGCAGAGCAGTGCTGCACTCTGCATTTATCCATGGGCTGGTGAGAGCAGAACATGGCAAAGCTACAACAAGCATGCCCTTTGGTTTGCTGCCCTTGGCAGCATTTTTTTTTTTCCAATATTATTAAAACCGGAGAAACAAGTTCACTTTCTCTTTCAAATTCTCCAGTGAATATATCTCACATTCTTCTTTTGGTCTAATTATATGGTACCTAAATACAGTTTACATGCTACTGTGGAGCTTAATTCTTAATTCCTCCTTTCCATTCAGCTTTTCTTCTTCCTTAGTCTTCAGTGTGACAGGCTGGAGCGTGTCTGATTCTTTGAAGAAGTACATCAGGATAACAATTTGACTGTTTTTGTATTGGCTCATTTGTTGCTTGAACAGTTCATTGAATGGGCTCAACAAGTGTTCAGGAAAGCACCAGACTTCCCACTGTGACCATAGGAACAAGTGACCATACAGGTATGTGCAGAATCTCAGTATGGAAGTATGGGGTGCCCCACAATCTTCTCTCTTGGAAAATTCAGAGGGACAGAAAGGAGATCACAGCTGGTTTTAACAAAATTATTTAGGACCTATCAAAAACATAGTTTATAGGCTGTGAATCATGGTGAATTCAGGGCTTTCTACCCCAAAGTCAAGCAGTAAACTCCTCAAAGAGCTATGACATAAGCTGAGAAATAGTATTTTGGTAGTTCTGTTAATTAAGATATTAAACGTGTAGTAGTAAGTTCTTCTCTAGGTTCTTAAGCCTCTAATACCAGCTTTGCAGGTTTCTTCTTTATCTGAGTACCCTGGGGATATTCCAGTTCCAAACTCAACTAATCAATTCAGCATTTATAAATAATGTTGACTAAATCTATCATGTTTGGACTGTTCAATACAAAATCAGATAAAAGATGTAAAAAGGACTAATTAGTTCTGCTGCCTGTTTTTTTCTGAGATGAAATCTAATGAAGCAAAGATCAGAAAGCTACCTATTTCTTTTCTAAATATTACACTGTAAAAAAACAGTGTTTTGACATGTTTTCAAACAGAATGAAAATAGGAAATAATATTGTTAATAAAAACATCTAAACAGCCTAAGGTATTTGACCTTTCACAAAGTTCACTATAAATAACTTCCAGTAGTGTGACTTCCATTCTGCAACTGCAACAGATTGATAAGGAACAATAGCAATAGGAAGGGAGAAAAACAGATTATGAAATGCTATCCTCTATTTCAGACATTATGATGTAGAACATTCCTGTTAATACACTGCAAATACCAAGGTTATGTGGTTGAATTTGGTGATGTGATAAACCACTGAAAAGAATATCAGAAATGCAACAGGATAAACATGGAGGAACAAAAACAGAAATCACTAATTTCGATTTGTTTTGAAATAACTTGTATCTTCTAATAATTTCCTAAGTAATCTGTAGCTCTGTGTTATGTCACTTAAGACAGTATCTTAAGTAATACAGCTTCCAGCCTAATGAGAGACAGGGATATTTGGAAAAGAGGAATACAATAAAGCAGAACACAGGATAGAATAATAATTTAAGAGAGTTGTACTCTCCCAAAACACACACCATTCCATATTGCTTTGAAGCAATCTTTTACATAGTAAATCCATCTTTAGAATGAATTTATTTCAACTGCCTGGAAAAAGATGACGTAATTCATAATTCAAATTTCCAGTCTACTGGGAGGGTTTTTATTTCTTACAAGCAACTATTTCCTTTCTCTTTAGTGCAAAAATAATGTATAAAATACGTTATAAACACAGGCAAAACAGTACTGGTAGCTAGGTTAAGCCCTTTCCCAGCCCTTCCCACACCTTAAAATTACTCCAAAAATTAATGCATCAAAATTAAATAGCAGGGTGTGGTTTTTTTGTTCTTGTTGGTTTTTTTATTATTTATATTTTTTTCTTTTGCTTGAATATTTACCTAATTACTTGCCTTCTTGTTTGTGAAATCATTTGACACTGTGTAGTAATCCTAACAACAAATCTATTTGTTAGTCTATAATCATTCACAGAAAGCCTTGAAGTGAATGGTTTTTAGCCCCTGAACTCCAACACAAAACATTCCCTATGTAGTTGCATACAGAGATCAACATCTTAAAATAGAAGAGTATTCAAATGTTATTTTCTAGTAACAGGCAACAGTATCTTAAGAGTAATCTGTATCTGCTAAAATATTAATAGTGTTAAAGCTAACATTACTCCTTTATTTATAAAAGACAGTGAACTACTTCAGACCTCACAAGTCTCATTTCATACATGAGGTTTATCCAATTTTCTCATTCTGGAATACATTTGAATACAATTTTTGGTACATTTTGTTTGAGACAAATTGAGACAAGTCTGGGCTAACTGCAAATTGTAGATTGTAAAAGGAAGCAATTGATTTGACTGTGCTAGAAGGTTCCTCTATACAGGAATATAGAAAAAAATTTGAATTGAAATAATTAAACCTTTATTTATAGATTCTTAGAAATAACACTTCTTTAGCTTTGTTAAGTTCAAGCACTGCTACACAGAAGTTAAAGCAGCTCCACTTTACATTCATGCCTTCTCATTAATGTTATTAGTAAAAGACAATAGCCCACTAATATAAATTAAGCGTTAAGTTTCAAATATACTTCGGAAATAACTTGAACATCAAAAGGAACTAAAACTTTCCTGGCACAACCCCTGCTTTGTCATTTAAAAAGTTAGTTGAGAGAAATGCCTGATGCAAAGCAAGAAAACTGAAAACTTGTGATCTGAAAAATAACAGATGGACAATGGTAGAATCCAGGTCCCTATACAACAAGCTTTCAGTATGGCATTTTGTTAAAAGTGTGCAATTCTCAATGACAGGTTTGTTTTGTAAGATTTTAATACTGTTACAATATCTGTAGGGAAATGACTGCAAGAAAAAGTAAAATAATGTCTGTACATTTATTACTATCCCTTCAGGCACAAAATCAATCACAAAGACCAATAGCTGTACCCGTTTTACTGTTCATTATTTATACACACCTGTATAGTAGCCCGAATTATCAATAAATTGTTTGGTTTTGTTTTAAATCTATTAACCCCAATCTTGTTCTCACAAACTCAATACATGCCCAGAACAAAGATAAACACATGGCCCTATGAAAAAGCTATTTCCATTAATAACATGATCACTTTCACTGCCACTAAAAGTGTTGCAAGGATGGCAGGAAGAGGTTACGTATTCCATTTGATAAATTGACATTGTTAGAAAATGAAGAAAAGTTGCCAACTGCAAAAAATCTTGCTTTGGATTTGAAACAAAACTTTCTTCCTTTTATCATTTGGAACAGCTTTAAAATCTTTTCTAAGAAAATACATGTTTTGGGGTTTGTTTTGTATTTATTTTTTACTATTGAGAAAGAGGAAATTAAGGACAATGATGCTCAGACAGAACTTGAATAATAAATGATCTCATTCATGCAGGAGAAAGAAATGCAGAAGTGATGAAGCTTATACACAAAAACTCTCTGTAGATTATATAAAAATAATAAAATAGGCATATAACAGCAAGCAACACCACTATGATCATTAAAGCAGCTAAAGCTGGAAGACATGTTTAACAAGCATTTAACTTCAGAGACTCGTGTTATGTTGATTGTGTTTAACTAGGGAAAAGTAGGATGATGTATCTTTGCATGATATGGGATTTGAAAAAAAAGCACAGTCCCGTTGTCTGTACACTATCATGGCCTTGCTCTGCTGCTATAGAAGAAGCCCTAGAGGCCTGTATTTAAATACATGGCTAGCTATAAACTCTCATGTTGCCTAGTTGATTTGAACAGGATTAGTCATTTATTCAATTCAGATTCATTCATATGCTGAAACACCAATAGGGCACTAAATATCTTTTACTTATGCCAGCACAAACTCTTAAAGAAAACTTGTTTTGCATCAGTACCAGACAGGAATGCAGAGTTTAACACCTATTATAAACCAGCTCTTCCTTTAGCTGTTACCAAATAACAAGGTATTATTTGTTGTTTTGTAGGTATCTTGGTGATTAATGAAGTTTAAGAAGGGCACCTTCACTAATAATATGTGCTTCGCATTGATCATGTTTCCAACAATCATTAGTATTCATTAGCACCAGTCAACTTCTTAATTCCTTTTTGCTTAAGTCCAAATTATTTTAAGTTATTTACAACACCCTGTAGGAAAGAACAAGTCCCTCACAAATCTTAATGGCTTATTCCCAGATCTTCATATACCAGCACTTCTGGGAAATACACGCAGACTGCAAAAATATCCAAGCTTCTAGTCCACAGAATTAACTGCACATAAAATTCTTCACACAGAATAAGCAGAAGGTAAGACTGCACAAGGAAGGGAGAGTGCATGGCAGAAATATGAGATACAGGAAGGTAAAATAACTTCCTTTTTCACATCTCACTCTCTTGTAAATTCTGTTTCGTAACGTTTCTCCCCTCCAATCCACCTGATGCAGTCTCTTTGGACATAAATGTTTTCTTACAAGATAATTTTATCATACTATCCGTCAATGTAATTGTAAGTTCCAAAGGCATTTTTATACAACAAGCTTGTCCAAAATGTCTACCAGTTTATAACACAAAGAGTCACCTATTATTTTTCTGCTCCCCTAATCACATCTACCTCTGCTACCTTTCCTTTCATCACTGCACCAGGTGTCCATGGGAAGGCACTGGGTCTTCAGGGCAGCCCCTGTGAGTGGAGCCACAGCCAGTCCTCAGCCATCTCTGCCATAGCCCAGCTGAGTCTGTCACAGATATCAATGGCACAACTGTGAAAGTATATTTATGAAAGGCACATCATTGTAAAGAGGCTACTTCATTCATCCTAAGGTAGACTTGTCATATTATAGGAAAGCTAAAACAAAATCACTGTCAGAGGTTTACTAAATCAGCATGCAAACACTTATTCTCTTGCTATTTGTATTATCTCATCACTTTCGCCTGAGGGAGCTTTCCAGAGCCATCTCGTTTGTAACTGAACCCACCCAGCTACCCCGAGGTTCACACAAAGGTACAGACAAAGCTGGATGCCCTCAAAGTTTCCTACCAGCCAAGGACTCTCTTACTCAATCACTCCAGGCTCTCTTCAATATTTTCATACCAGTGACCACACTAATGTGGACTAGTCTGTTTTTTCTGCCTGAGAAAAGAGTAGGCAACCTCAGAGTTGTCCATATGAATGACCATGGAGATATTTGTCATTCAAAGGCCTGATTTCATCCATGAGTTAACTGCATGGATTTGCCTGTGTGGGTTGGTAAATAACCTTACCTAGCCAAATGTTTAAGCAGCTAAGACATTCATTTTCCAACAGCTTTCTTTGTAGCATAGAAACAACTAAATAAATTATAAAGCAGATTTTAGAGAAAGGCTTGAAAAATTAATGGAAATCTGAGTGATCAAGCCTGGAAATGCCTGATGTGAAGCTAGCTGCATAGCTCTGATCAAATCAAAATAGTCAGGAAACTGTTTCACATCAATGCAGCCATCGCTGGGAATACTTTCATAGTGACACCACTTCAACACACTTTATTAAACTTGTTAAGATACATTATAATCACATCTGACAAATGAATAAGCTTGAGTCTGTTCCAAAACGAATCTACATATCTCTATAGTTAATTTACATGCTGGCTTAAAAATATGAAATTATGCAGTAGAGATAATTGCCTCCTAAAAGGTGAAGTATAAAAGAAAAATAAATAAATAAACTAATAAAATTGAATTTCTTTTCTGATGATATAATTCTTAAACCTCCTCTGAGCTACAGCAAAACAACATAGCTCATAATAAAAGAAAGGAGTTGAGCAATTCCTCCTCACTTGTTCTATAGCTAGGTTACGAAAGCTTGTGTGAATTAATAGAAATTATAGCAGAAAGCTTTATTCTCACTAGTAGTTAAAATACACAAAATAATATCAAGATTATTTGGTGCAGTTATTCAGGGAGTTACAGATAGCACTGAATACTAACACTGCAGCATCTCTCTTATTTTAACAGCCTGCTTTTTCTGACTCAAACTTTACCCATTTATGTTGACATCTTCTATGAGTCTCTCTTTCTCTTGGCTTGAGCTTTTTTTTTTTTTTTTTGGTTTTGGTGCTTTCATCCTGATCAGCTCAGCCATTTCTGACACTGCCAGTGGGAAAGAAGAATTTTGCACATGTAAACTAGTTCCCTGACTTTTTGTTTTGAAGCCTGCTAGCATTTCCACACTTCCCACACATGTAAGCAGGCACTCAAAGGATTAACAAGGAAAAGAATCTGCTCTCAGTGACTGAGCTGGAGCTGCTTGTGGCTCAAACTGTTTGATTTTGCTGACCAAACTTAATAGCATTGTACCTCCACTGGAAAGCAGGTATTAAATTTTATTTGCAACTCAATAGTTCTAATACCTTAAAGTGAGTAAGTATGTCCTGTTCTTCAATAGCAAGTGTGAGAAAGGATTTCAGTAACTGCAGTTAGAGGACATATTAAAATTAAAAGCAGAGATCTTCTGTCTCCTTGCACTGTATTGGCCTTCTAGCATCACCAAGGAGAAACCTAGTTGAATTATAAGTTAGAAAAAAAAGAAAATGAGTAGTCAAACTGCAAAAAAAGTGCTAAAAATCTGGCTGGTCAAGAAAAGTGGAAGCTTGATGGTTTGGAAGAAAACTGTTAGTAGTTATGCAGGAGAAAGACCTGAATCTTCCAAGGGCAGAATCATTCAGGAACTAATTAAGATTTTGCTGAAGAACAGTGTATAATCATCATGTGCATGAAAGGAACTCAATGACAACATTCTGACATATAAAGACAAGTATAATTTTGTTACACTAAACTTTATTTTGCCAGGTGTATGATTGGTGGAACATAAACACTGATGGATAGTTAAGAAATGCAATTTCTATTTTTCTTGAAAATAAAATTTTTTCAGAAACTAAAGTCTGAACAGGGACAAAACCACAAAAACTTTTAAATCTGTACTTTGCAGAACTATGACATTTCTAGAATGAAATATCCACACTCTGAATAGAATGAAATATCCATATTCTGACTATAGATTTTAATTTCAGAAATTGTGGTGGGTGTAAAAGATCACAGCTCGTTAGCAATCTCCCATGAAAGTCAAGAAATCTGGAGATCAGATGCCAATCGGGCTAGCCAGCCTGGAGATCTAGTCTAGAAAATATGGCTTATGGAAAGCTCATAGCAAGCAAACCCAAATACACAATAATCCCAAGAAGCCTTGGGACCTTGGTAATCCATTTTAAATCATAAGTAGCTAGATGAACAGTTTAAGAGAATTTATAAGCTAAGAAAAAGAAAAAGAAAAAGAAA
>JAPSGF010000045.1:1778429-1894415 GCA_035772895.1 Perdix hodgsoniae | reverse complement strand
AAAGAAAAAGAAAAAAAGAAAAAGAAAAAAGAAAAAAGAAAAAAAAGAAATCACTTATGTGAAATATTTCCAATCAGACAATCTGGCAAATTTAACTACTGCTAAAGTCCCAAAATACATGATCTATGATCAGAAAAATCATCTGGTAAGTAAATGCAAGAGAAGTCTTGTCGTGTTATCCTTTATTTCTAGATCATGTCTTTTTTAAAACCCTGAAAATTCTATCAAAAGAACATAAGTATTAGTTTTTTCTTGTAAGACACTTCATATTGTAAAGGCAGAACTTAGTATAATTTATAGTTTGTTATCATGACATATCATGCACATACATTACTGAAATATATGGACTGCCAGTGTTACAGTTTTTTTTAATCAAATAAAAAGTATATATTTGCTGAGAAGAAAACACGAAGATCTAGCAACACACACTTGCTGGAGAGGATAGAGAAAATCTTATAACATATTTCACACTGGGACTTAGGAGTAAATGCTTCAAATCAAGTGTACTTTCTGGATGATGAAGAACACAGAGACGAAAGCCACACAGAGACGAAAGCCACACAGAGAACTAATGACACCAGAATACAATTACAATTACAACTGATCCAAAGACTGCTCTCCTAAAGTAAACATTTTTTAGAACTGCTTTGGGATGTATGTGGCAATTTAAGGTGGCTTCTTTAATGATGGAACTCTTACAACAATGGGAAAAGCTCTGTGCCATAAACTTGAAAAATGGTTACTTCTCCTTTCCCATATAACACACAAGCATTTTGATTACTACTCTACACTAAAAGGATGTTTCAATTTAAAGCTCTTCAATAGGCTGCCAGGAATGCTCCGTTCAATGATAACTCTATTGAACAAGACAAGCGAGGAGAACATTACCTTTCTAAGTGGCCAGGAAAGTATGTTATTTACAACCAAGTGACAAAACAAAAAAACATGGAAAATGTCAAGGAGAAAATCCAAGACCCCAAGCATTAACAGTCTGAAAAGCACACCATTTTTTTTTCTTTCCTTCTCCCTACCCTGCACCCATTGGTCTTTATGTACACTGAAGTTTAAAAGTGATACACAATCTTCTAATGGAAGACTCCGAGAAAAAAATGTCTAAAGATGATGGCAAGGCAATGATGATCAACAGATGAACTACTTCAGGAGAATATTGAGGAGGATATCTAAAAAAAGTAATTGAAATCTAATATATTTTGCTTTGCAACCTTTTACGAGATTTATTAAGGTTATTTATTTGCACATTCTATGTTAATGCAGTTGTTTTACTATTACTTGGGATACAGCTGTCAAAATTTCATGTAAGTACAAAATTAGATGGCAAGATTATGATTTTTAGATGTTGGCACAGAAAGTAGACTGAAACAGAGCTATCTCCTTGTCGTTGTGGAATGTAAAACAACATGATGTTATGTGAAATGACATTATTGTTAAATGAAAATAATCTTTACCAAAAGACTGGTTAAATTGGGAACAGCTTTTGAACAAGTTCGTCAATGGTAACCAAAGCCTGAAGAGAGGTAGAGGCATGGGGACAGTGAGGAAATGCATCTCAGGAACTGGAATTCTTTGGAGGCAGTGCTTGCTCATACATTTCTAATGATTTACCAGTGGCAACAGATAACAAGTCTAAAATTCACCATAGACACATGTGTATCATGTATATATACACATTTTATGAAATACTAGTCTCCTATTTTTATTATGATTCTCTGACACACACATCAGGATGCTAGCTGAAGGCCTGTAAAATGCATCTAGATTATTCTAATGTCTTCACTGGCAATTGGATGGTATGGTAACAGAGAATTGACTCAACACAAATACTGAAAAAAATGCTTATAAATTAATCATTATAAGAATGTCTTACTTTACTTTCTTCAGGCTTTACACATAGTGGTAAAACTCTCTGGAGCACTGAAGAGACATACAAGTTTAGGCATGACCTGGGAAAAAAAAAGAAAAAGAAATGATACAAATTGTTTGGTAAATATTTACGTATAGAATACCTGTTAGAAATTTATATCAGTCCTTCAAGAACCTTTTAAGAGGTTGTCACTACTGTCTGTTTTTGCCTACACTTGCATGGCTTGGTGAGGCTTCTGACCCAGTGTTAGTATTCAAAATAATAAATACCTCTAACTCTTACAGTGAAGACAACAAATAACAAACACTACTTCTCAGGTGACCTTAAGTTTGGGAGGAAAATATACAACTGCCAATTATTTCAGCTTCTGTGCACATTTCCCTCTAGGACACAAGCAGTATCTTCTGCAGAATATTAGTGAGCCCAAAATGTATTTATTCTTTTGATGCCTATGCTGCCCAGGTAATTTAATTATGGCTTTTCTTTTCTTTTTCTTTTTTCATTTTTTGTTTGTTTGTTTTTTAATGATTTACATGTATAAGCATCAACTGGACAACAGATGAGAAATAAAAGAAAAAATAAGGTTAATAACAAGGAAACAGACATGATATGAAAACTTTATAATAACAAAGAAGCACGTAAAAGTTTAGAAGTGATGCTCCTTCATGGCAAATAATCAGGTCACTATATACAGTGATCTGAGCATTAACATCTCAGGAGTATGCCTTCAGTTTACTATAACCTCAGCCAACCATTGCATGTAAGTTGCAAGTTCAATTTTAAGAAACTGTACAACCCCGATAACTTCTAGAAGATATAAAAGTGATCAAAGTAGGTGTTTCAGCTGACCACAATGACATTATTCAATTACACATATTTACCTTTTCTGAATGCAGAAAATACACAGATAAGCAAAGCATACTTTTGAGAAACAGTGTAAGGAAGAATCATTTGAAGCAAACTTGCATTTTGGAAACCCCAATAGTCACACTACTGTCTATCAAAATCAGCTGTTAATTTAAACATCATGCTATATGATAGCAGTGAAATCATTCTACCAATAAATAAAGAAAAGTCACTAACAAATTCAATAAAAATGTTAGTAGAAAGCATTCTAAAATCGTAGCTCAGCTCTTCTCCAAATAGGCACCATAACTCGCAAGAATGGAAGGCATTCATTGATAATGCTCTATTTCACCAGTCGGGAGACAGTTCATAAACAAGTATCAGAAAAATAAAATTACAGGTGAATTTTAATGTAAGGTTCTTCAAGTTAAGTATTTACTGTGGCATTCAACTATATATATCAATATACTATGCTAGCATAGTAGCATAGCTGCAGCACAGAACAGAATCACAGAATAGCTTGGATTGGAAGGGACCTCAAACACCATCCACTTGCCTCTTAAAAACTAACAGGGCTTGAGACATCAACCACCTCACCAGGAAGCCTGTTTCAGAGTTTGACCTCCATCATAGAGAAATTTTTCCTAATATCCAGTCAGAATGATTACGATTTATGAAAAATAAAGTGATTAAATTGTGATAGTATGGTATTTCTAGAATAGTTTCAGGCACTTGCTTAGAGTAAGTGTGTGCTTTTCGTAACAAAGTTGCTCAAGTTAAATGAGCTTGACAGGATAAGGGACTCCTATAAAATTCATCAAACAATTGCTTTTCTACAGCTTTTTGCAGTGTCTGTACATTTGAATTTTAATATTGCTGATGATAAGTGTTGGCCCAGCAGGAACTCCATAATAAACTGTAGAGACAGTATGCTATTGCAGCAATTCACCACAGAGACAAAGAATTCTAGCTATTATCATCTATCTATAGAAATACAGAAAAAGCAGGGAAATGACATCTTCACTGAGGCAAATAACATTCCAAATGTACCAAACCATGTAAATCAATGTAGGAAAGCACATGCTCAATGTCATGAGCAGACTATTCTCTGACAAGTAGATCACTCACATCACTGGCAGGCATGTTAGCATTTTTCCTTTTCTTGAGATCTCAACATGCTTATTTAATACAGATACAAAAATATGTATTTACATTGCTGTTATAGCCATACTTTCACCAAAGTGATAGGGTTTGTGTCAGCTAAAATTCCAGCAGGTGCCCAGTGTTCAAAAGGCATTTGCCTGTAGAAATCTGAACATAGAAGGTATCTGCCACAGAATATTTCTCTTTTGCAACATTTGAAATGAAATCTAATCTTTTGAGTTTACATTTAAATTACAAGTGTGCCAAAAAAGGAGTCCTGAATGCCTAAAGAACTGAAGCACTGATGTACTACTCCTTTTGATCCTAAGATCACAAGTTAACATAAGTTGCAAATGCCTCTACAACTGAAATACTACTTTAAGGAAAACTGACAACCACAAACTAATTCAATTTACAAGAACTGAAACTCTTAGCTAATGAAAACTGAACTCTTAGTTAACATGATCAGAACTGTCATTTCCATGTGATGTTTTAGAAGCAATCCAAAATGAGCACGCGTTGTATTGTGACATTAAAAAGTTTTATGGGCTGATACACTTACTTGTACAGAGAACAAGGATCACTGATCATTCCAGCCACCTTTACAATACCAGTATAAAGGGCTTAGTACATACCAGAAATTGATCTACTGTATTACAAACACTTCAGTTGTTGGAGGAGTTTTAAGTAAATATAAATTTTTTTTAAGATCTTAGTGTGATCTTAAAAGCATAGATCATTATCCTCATTAAAAAGATAATGAGATCTGAATTTGGGGTTTAACACAACTGAATTAAACTTCATCTGGAAAATTAAGAGTGCATTTTTATGAACCTGTTTCACCAACCTCTCTTCCCCTTGATTCATGTTACACAATGCATTTTTTTCTGTCTAGGAGGCACCACAGATATGAAAAACCGCCCTATTACTAAACTTACTTTGAAAAAATACCCTGATATTGCAGTTTATAATTGCTCTCAGTAGTATTCCACAGTTTAAAGCTATTCTTGTATTTTTTACAATATATATTAGCTATTAAATTAAAAATAGAAATGGGTTCCTTGGGAGATGAATGCCATCCACTTTTTTGTATGCCCTAGAAAAGTATGGCCTTGATACTCATTAATGCTATGTTCATGGTGATTAGGCACATCAAAAATCATGAGTAGGTAGTTTGACTTAAAGCTATTATTAATGCTACTAATGTCATGTATCCTGAGTATTTCCTAATCCAAAGAACTTCCTTCTTTAAAAAACAAAACAAAGACAAAACAAAACAAAAAAAACAACCCCAAAAAACCCACAAGCCAATCCAGACTAGACAGGAAAACAAAAACATTAACAACTCCAGAGACATCTTCAAAATAATTATAATAAAGTGGTTAAGACAATTGCCACTTCTGAAGCATTTCCATAGCTACACAAAGTAGACCAGACCTACAATAGAATTCTCTTTAAAATATGTAATCTTTAAGTTTCAAGCAGTTTTCCAGGTTCCTCCCTTGGAGTACTATGGAAAAAAATATATATATATAAAAAATCTTACTCTGTTCTGTCTTCACAAGCAAACCATATTTAATTTCTTTTTAGGATCACAATTAATAACACAGTAAAGAATATGTATAACCCATAAACATCTAGGAGGCTAAAACTTCCTGCCAAAAATAAAGATATGCTTATCTATGATATATTTCATTCACTAAAAACTTTGTAAACAAAATTTGTATTCCAATCAGCAATACTTGGATTAAGGTATGTTTTACAAACTGAAGTAGCAGGATGACTCCCTACGATTAATAGAAATATTTAAATTTGAATTTATTTAGAGAATTTTACTATCTAAATGGAGATTTGCTGTGCTCTGGTAAGGTACAATCATTCATTGATGATGGTAATGCATGTAAAGTGTTTGTGTTTGTTAATTTGCCTATTAAAATATGAAATGCAGTCAGCTGAAAATATTATGAAGGTAAAAATTAAAAAACAATAATAAAGATACTCAGATTGAAGTGACAATATGAGGAATCATTCAATGTCTTCTGTGCTTGGCTGGCAAGAAAAATTTCATGTCAATAGATGTTCAGTCAGAAAAAGGAATATAAATTCATAAAAAAAGATCTGTAGTGTAGATAATAGAGTTGTAGTGAGGACTGGAGAAGAAAATTTTGCCTCAAGGATAGCACAGAATAGAAAATATATGTCAAGTTGAGAACAGATGTTAGAAAGCTTATCAGGAGATTAAGCCGATGAAATGGCCCTGAAACACAATGCATTCCTACATCTAGTAACATGCTTAACGGGATGTATCAACACCAACTCAGCACATGCAAGAAGGAAGAGGAAATTTCTTTGGTCGTTTCAATTTCCTTCATATTCCTTAACCCATCCAGAATCTATTCTATCTTTTCTTTATAAAGACATTGCCTCACACAGTCTATCAACCAGCTTTATATCTCCCCCATCCTCTCATGTAGTTCCGTTTTTCTAGGGACAGCAGCACTTTAAGAGAAGCTGGAGATTTTCCTCTCCTTAGTAGCAAATGAGTCAAGCTTGTATTACTCTACTTTCTGCAAGATTTCTACAGAAGATTGGAAGGTCCAGGTGAGCTTTATAACAGTCAGAAACAGTCAGAAAGAACAGAGCAAAGAACACACCACGAGAGAGCAGAAACCCATGAGAGAAGTTTGCAGCTGTGTGTAAAGGCAGATTGCTCACAGGTCCAAAAAGCTACAGGAGGAAAATAAAATTTACTTCTTTCAATTCTCTCTCTCTTTTTTTTTTTTTTTTTTTTTTTAATGCTTTAAGTAGGATTTGGGCATTTACCTGAAGACAACATTCAGGCATACATCATTTTAACACTAATTGCCATTCCAACTTTATTAAACTGGCATCAATCAGTTCAATTTTTCTGCTCTAGTAACCTAAGAAAAGCTAGTTCTGATTAGGTCAGACCATTCCAAGTAGTGGATATATTGTGCTTAACGTATGGTTATTTTAAAATTGCATGTTAAACAGTATACTTAAAAAGATCTTCATTCTATCTTCAATTTGAAGTTTTTGCATTGCATTTTCAACTTTTGCTTCAGGTTTTTTTCACATCTCACCCATCACTTCTGTGCTTGCTCAAGAATAATAGAAATCCGAAGATTTGGAGAGCGGATTCTCTAATTAAGTCTGAATAAATTAGACAAAACAACATGGAGACTATCTTTTGAAGTCTGAGAATCATAATTCACATAATGAAAGCATAAAGTAAAAGTGATTCATATCCAATTCTGTTTGTTTTGTTTAAAGTTTAATAATAAGTAACTTCTGTTATAATATTGTAGATACTTTAGGGTATTATTAAATCAGTTATTAAGTAATCCCATCCTACAACACAGCTTGTTTTTCCCCAAATGATATTAAAATACATTTTCTTACTGTACACTGACATTCTTGTATATCTGCAGTTGTATTATTCTCTCTAGTCTACAACAAAAGTAACAGAATTTCTGTCAAGTGACAAAGAAGTAAAAACTTTTTATTATGTTTACGTTCTCTTTTAATTCAGATAATCTGGATGTAAAAAAAATAATTATTATTTTTACACTTTTGAAGATCAGATTGTGAAGTCGAAGTCAGATCAGAAGCTCTGTTAGCTCCATGGCTAAAGCCAGCTCACTGTTTAACGCATTTACTGCAGTACCCCATTAGTTATGGTAACATTGCTTAGATTTAGAGCTGATTCTTAGAATCACAGAATAACCAAGGTTTGACATGACCTACTGCCAGTAATCTACTCATACCCAAAGTCACTTTATCAGTTATTAGAAATTCTATGGTCTCCATTTCCTTTTTATACTAAATTCATAGAATTTCATTACTAGAAACTAATACAGGATGACTCTGCCTAGCAACTTCTTATCATACAGTACCTTCTACACAGTGTGTCACGATCAATGCAAATAACGAAAGCAAGCTGTATCCATTACTTTCAGTACTCTTCCTTAAAATGTTTCTCCCTCACCTTGCAACCATGCAAAGAACACCAAAAAGAGACAGTGAGAGGCTGAAGCAGCAAGCTGAGGCAGCCCAAGCACTGACAAGCATTTTGTCTGGGTTCTAAGTGGCTCATTCAACTGATTCGTCACCAGCCTCAAATCTTTCTTCCTTTGCCCTCACAACCCATTGCTTTCAGTTTTATTCCTCCACACTTACCCTTGTCTACTTCATTCTGCTCTCTCATTTCCCACAAGTTAAACTATAATTCTTCACACAGCAATTTCTACTCCCCTGAAAAACAAAATAGTTGAAAGAAAAATGTAAAATCTGACCTTAACATTATTTGTTCCCAGATACTATGTTTCTTTCACTTTTGTTTTTTGTCATTTTAATTGTAAATTCTTTGACAAAAGGATTGCATATTTCTTTCTAGACTTCTAATACCTGTTTCCTAGGCATTAACATACTATGCAGATACTAATAAAAAATTCCATCCAATTTTGGTCTAAGCCCCATCTCCAGAGTTAAATCCTTAGAGGTGCTCTGCTAGATGTAACTATTTTCTGCCATTTGCTACAAATTTAAAACTCATTTTTAAAATCCTTTCAGTAATATACATCACTGCTGTCCCATCTGCCATATTTTAATGGATGCTACTTATAAGAACATCATACTCATACACCTCAGAAGAAGTAGAATTCTTACCTACACTCACAAATCAATGTAAGAAAATGTATTTTATGTTGTTGAAATGCCTTCATGGAATCTTATAATTTTGCTGTGAAATAAAGCAGTACCTACGTAAGCCAGTGGGCCACTCTACATTCTAAAAGTTGAACTCTGCTTAATAATTGACATTTTCTATTCCGTTTGTTGAAAACTCACATTTTGGATACCAAAGAACTCAGTTTTGAATGAAAACGGGATCCCTGGGGAATTTAATAGCATACTTCCCATAGTTCAGAATTTCTGAACAAGTCATCTTTTATCAGCCGTAATTGAAGTTGCCAAATTCAAGAACAGAACTGATGTGGCTACATACTGTGAAACCATTTAGTGACAGTACAAATACAGTGCACTGTAATTAGCTAGCTGTAGTTACAAAAAGAATTTTGCAGTGTACTGCCACCTCTATATAAATCCCAAAGAAGTGCTTATGTTGTGCATTATTTGTAGGGTCACCAAAATTAAGTGCTGTGGTTTGTCCAGATGTAGTTTTAATTAACTGATTCAGAATTATTTGTAACTGAACAAAGTTATCTGAAATGTACTGAAATGTACTAAAATAAATCAGTTATTGAAAAATCATTATTAATATCTGGAAAAATAACATCATTTGAAGTTTTAGATTCTTAATTAATCCAAATAGTGAAAAAAATCTGGAAGGACTATCTGAAGTATTTTTAAAGCAATTTTAGTTTCCACCAAACACAGATTGTTGCTTGCCTTAAGCTACTTTAGAGACATTCCCTGAGATTTACAAGAGGTCCTCCATGGTGCAACTCCACAGCTGGCAAAAGTAAAAACTATGAGACTAGCAAAGAGAAGGAAAATTTCACCAAAAAGAAGAACATGAAGATACGTTTCTGACTTCTGATTAGCATTTTCTATGTACAGCTCACATAAGCTTTGGTCTGACCCTTTCCGCACCCCTAAAACCCAAAATATGCACAGAGAATACACACAGAGACAAGCGTTACACATACAACTTTTTTTCCCCCTGCTTCAAAAATGTACCTCTGAGAAGTAGTAGTTTATTGCTTTCTATATAGCAGTGTTGCTCAAACTTTTAATCTTTACCAGTCCAAATCAACACAATACAATGCCCATTATGTCTTTCATCAATTTTCATCAGCCAAAATTTTTAAAATATAGCAGAAAAGTGTATATATCAAGGACACTTACAGGAAAAAAAGAAATGGTGGGGATTTTCTTCCCACACAGTTGCACATTTATACCTATTATTTAACATTTCAGTTGGTTGGTTTGACAAATTTAAATGTACTTATCTAAAAAGAAAAATAGGTAGTTTATAGTATACAAATTCAGACATCTTGTCTAGTATCTTCTTTGACCAGTTCTTTCCATCTCTCACTATCACTCATATCAAATCACAATTCAATCACCTCATCAGTTTGAGGATTGCCATTTGTTCCTGTTTCAACAATTTAAATGTTTGTTATTTTTTGGTCACAATCACTTTAACTTTCAAAACCAGATTCTTCTTTTACATTAGGAAAAAACAGTGAAACACAATATCTTTGTTCACCTCTCCAAGTTTCTCCTCCATCAGCTCCTGATGCTAAAGCTCTCCTAAGTTTTCCTTTGGCCCAAACTTCATGGAATTTTTCAGATGGGTGCTGAAGTTTCATAAAGACCTCCATTCTGTAAGAATTCTTGGACTCCTGTTTCTATCTTGCTTCCATAAGCATGAAAATCTTCAAAAGCAGTTCTTAAAAGTACTGCATACTTGTGCCTTATCTTGGCCTAAAGACTTACTCTATTTTCAGCTCTTATGCTTCTGTGACACAGCTGAAATACCCTTTAAAATATCTGAATTGAATGGCAGCAATTACATTCAATCCATAACAGAATTGTAGTTCTTTTTCCCTGAGACCACGAGGTATTTCAAAGCCTGAATTCAGAGAGACCCTGGGAGGAATGCAGTTGATCTGAAATTATTTCAGACAGAGCACTTGGTTAGAGCTAAGTATAACACAGTTCTTAACATTCCTTAAAATAAAAGGAAATAAAACATGTACATTCCTATGAACCAAAAGCAACAGAATAATGAGTCATAGAAAATAACTGGCTTTGGAAGAAGAGGAGGGTGTTGAAACCTCAGAGGCTTTTCACCAATTCTGCGCAAAGACTGAGGTTGGTGCCAGAAATTCTTTCCAAATATCATCCTACAAATTAACCTCTCTCACACTGCACATCTTTCCCAACACTCTCTGTTGGGCATAGTTTGCCTTTCTTTCCTGGTAACTACTGTTTAACGCTAACTCTTCCTGCTTATAAATAACTGCAGAACAGTTCCCCTTAGCAATGCTCTGCTCTCTTCTCTGTCCTCCAGCCAGCAGTCCTTTCCAAGCCCCTGGCCATGCTACACACTTGGAGAGCTCCCCATACTCTCTCTTCATAGCTCTCTTGCAGGGCTCCGAAACTGCAATTAAGTTGCAGCACATTCTGAAATCTATTATCGCGCACATAAAATCAGATGTCTCCCAGGTAAATTTGGGATCTGAGTAAGCATGCAATTTTTCCACTGGGAACAATTAGCAGCAGTACGCCTTTGATCTCTGTGCCCAAAACTAAGTGAGTTTCAATCTGCCCTAACATTAGTGGGCAAGTCTTCATCTGTTTCTGAATTTAGCTCTACCTCAAAGAGAGCTTAAAGACATTAGAATTAAAAAACAAAATCATTACATGCCCATTGTGAAAATGTGAGAGAAGATGTGATTGCTTAGGGAATTGGGGTTTAGTCATTTGCCTTTCTGCCTTCAGAAGTTTTCATGTAAACAGGGAGAGAGGGCGTCTGTTTTCATTTTTTAAGGCTTTAAAAATGTCTAAAGCGTGTTTTCAGTCAGACAGAAAACTTAGTTCCTAAAGACAGAAGAAACAGAGCTGTACATTGCATTTACATACAAACAACTTATTGATATTAAAAACAACGTAGTTTTAGGGCTGAAATCCTTCTAATCTAAAGGCTGCAGCCACATCTGTACCAATGGACAGAAGCATGTGGATAGCATATTCCCATCCAGAGACTATGGATGTGACTGTAGACATGCACATTGGCAGTATGCATATGTCAAAATGGACTTTGGAATGCCTCAAGACTTAATGATCTTAATGCACATAGGTAGACTGTGCATTCAACATCTGCTTATGCCAGGTTCCCGGGTACTCAGCAGAACTCAAACACAACTGGTTGGTGCCTAGAATTATTGAGCAGAGGAACAAATACTGCATGGAAGGAATGACACAAAAAATGGATAAATTTAATAAGTAGGTTCATAGTTGAAACAGATTGAGTAGTCATTTTTAAGCTTTGTTGTGACATTCAAGCCTGAATACTAGTAGAGATTCTACTAAAACCATACTATCAGGTCAAATTAATATTTTTAAAGTAATCATGTAGATTGAAGAAGTTTGGTGGAAAGGCACACACATTCCTCAGTACGCTGTATTGAACAGACATCTTCAAACAATACTAGAAATGTACATTTGGTGCATAGTTGTAAAAAAATTCATGGTGATTAGTTATGATTGTAGTTAAAAAAAAAAAAGAAAAAAAAAGAAAATCTTGCTAGCAAGATTCCATTTCACTTTGAATCATTTCTGGTTCCAAAGACCAAACAAATTTTTAAAAAGAAAGGCTGTTCAACCATTTTTTCATCATTCCTACACAGCACGTATGAAGTAACAATGTTCAGTACTGACCTGAACAAAGTCTATTAAAAAATGTAATTATATTACCTTAAGAATGTAATTTAAAATAGGCAGATTTTCAAGACACCTCTTTTTTCTGCAGGTTCCAACTCAATTTTTGCAGTCAAGAAAAAAATTATCCATATATAAACAGAGCTCATTTACACTGAAGAATAAACAAGCAAAACTCTATACTTATTTGAGGCATGTTTCTTAGATACATGTATACATGTTTTGCTAACAAACCTGGAGTATTTAGAAATGCAGTTGGTAAATGGCATTATAGTGCACTAACTGTACTAACTAAAATGTAGCCAGTTAACTCCACATGATTGCCTGTATTTATTGCAGTGGTTTAGCTTATAGAGGAACAGATGGTTCCCATGTGCTCCCAATCAAATACTCTCAACTGCTTATTTGATCATCTGCACTAGATTTTTTGATTTATATAATTGAGCCTTAGCATTCCGTACTTCTTAAACGTGACCTGCTTCACGCAGCTCTTTCGGCTTGTGGCAACTGCTGTTGGCTGATGGCCAGAGCCTTTTCTGCAGACTTTTGAGTATAGTTAATTCTGTAGTGAATTAAAAACAGACGCTCTGTATTACTTAGGACAACGCGGTCTAAATTCCGTTCTCCCAATAGATGCAAGTAAATACAATTAATAATTCAACTATTGACCACAAACGAAAGGTTTGTTTAACGTTGTTTAACACTTTACATTGTTATGACACATACATAACTGGTTAAGAGTAACCTACTGTTTATGTAACTTTCTCTTGTCCATTTGTTTCAGAGCCAAGGGTCATTGTAAAATCAGTCTCCTACACTCCAGATCTTAGATTGTGTAACTGAAACAAAAATTCATACGCTGAGTTCTTCAACTATTATTCATTGGAAAGAAGAAGCACACAGTTTTATTTTGAGGTTTAGTTTGCTTCTATCATGGAATTTGGATGTTTTAACAAGGTAATATAAATTCACTTGCTTAGCAAATGTAAGAAAGTGAGCATGCTACTACTGTCTAATTATTGAATGACATGAATGTATTTTAATTACCTAAACCCCCCATTTGGCATGTGCACCCTGTTTGGAGAGTTTTGCTTGAAATAAAAGGGTCAAACATCAACATAATCTTTAGAGTTAATTTACACATTACAGTCTATCTACTTGATATGAGGAAAAGAGCATGAGAAGGATAGAGGCCAAGAACAAAAAAGAATATTAACAACATACGTATTTGTTCTGAAAACTGAAGCCTGAAGAAGATTATTTTATGTTAGACCACCTCCTGGCTACATAACATCTAAAATCTTCAATGCCTAAATCAGATAAATTAGTTCCTTAGAATAGAAAAGTACTTTCTGTGTGTATGTGTTTGGTTTTTTTTTAAAGCAAAATACAAAAAAATGCAGATAAGGATAGGAAGGATCACTGAGTTTTTCACTGCTTCCATCCTCAAAGAGTTAAAATAGCCTAGAATTTGCCTATGTACGATAGCAGAATTTATTTAGAGAAAAGCAAGGAAAGGTTTTTTTTTTAAAAAAAAAAATTTTGAAGTGCTTCCAAGTGTAAAAATAAATCTCAATTTTGGCACAGGGGAAAATGGCAGGGTAGGGAAGAAGGATAGGAAGAACAGAGATATAAACACATTGAGAAATAATATATTCAGACAAAAGATGGAGGCAGGCTAAGTCACATGTTCTGGATTCAGGTGTTTAGAGTGGATGGTAACAGCAGAAAGAGTTTCTGGAAGGGGAAGAGAAACAATTGTAAAAAAGGCAGTACTATCAGTACTGCTAAAAACAACAGCACAGTCATGGAGGAGGAGGATTCCATATGCCAGAAGGATGTAGAGACAGATTTTCAGAGATACGTTAGTACCTAACAAATGTTACTGAGTGCTCAGCTGCAAGACATGGTAACAGTTGATTGCTCTCATTGATTAAAAAGCTATGCAGTAGCTAAGTCTCAGAGACCTTACAGAAGGACTTTCAGATGACACATTCTTAAGCTGTTTTCCACCTATCTGCATCTACAGCTTTTGGCTAGATTCATCTAGTCCTGACCAGGTCTTCAAGTTTTCCTAAATATTTCAATATTTCAATTTAGGAATGTTTATTCAGAAAGTATCTTAACAACTCATACAATATGAAAAACCTCAGAATACACTGGTGGAAATATTCTTGCAAACCTTCAAGTTTTGTCTTCTTGGAGTTTCTGCACTGAACTTTGTTTTTATTTTCTGCTAATTAGAAGAAGAAAACATAAGGAATAAATGCTTAAAACAGTTGAGGTGAAGCATTTGCATAAACATTGTTAGGTTGGAAAAGCAAGTTCCTAGTCCCACTAATTTAGGGAGGGATATTGAATATACTATCTCAAGCCCAAATTCCCAAGCTATGCAGTACTGTACAGCTGCTCTCATCCAAATATTTCCTGTTTTTGTGAAATAAAAAAATAAAAATAAATGAAAAAGTCTTGAAGTACTCTGTGATGGTCAAATGGAAAGAAAAACTGTATTCAGTGTATGAGACTGAGGGGAAGTCAATACTGTGCTCAACATTTACATACTTCAAAGAAAGGAATTCAAATTTCTGTTGCTGACTGTGGCAGAGGAAATCATGCAAGTTTCCTAGCCACCAGATGACACAAGTGCACACAGATCTTTATTCTAACAGAAAATAGTTGGATCTACAGTTCTAACCTTCATATCACTTAAAGTATGTTGTTCTGCTGATTGAGAGGCCTGAGTTCAGGGTTTAGCAGCAGGTGCGAGTGTTTTTAATATGACTGATTGCACTTAAAACAGCTGAATTTAACATGTGCAGAATGTGCATTTTAGACATCCAAGAAAGACTGAGATATTTGAGGTTGCTCCTTTGTCAGCTGTGATTGCTGGGCACCAGCAGCAGTAACAGTGTAAATATGATGAACTCAGGAGTCCTCAGATGGCAGAGTTTGTAGAGGTTTCCTTTGCCTTGCACACTATGCCTTCCAAGCTTCTGTATTTCCCTAAAGGCGGCCACTGATTTCTCTCAGTCTTCAAGACACAAGAAGCAGAAAATACTATGGATAATGTAACTAATTTTCTGTGGTTCCATTTCGATACAGACAGGACCTTCAATCTTTTCTGAAGATGCTTTGGGAAGAAAACACACCTCCACCAATTTTTTTGCCTAGGATTAGAAAGATGAACATGCAACCTTTTTCACTAACACTTAAGACAAGGGAGTACTGATATTCTAGCTGATCTTTAAGCACCTCAAAACAAACAACACTAATTCAACAAAGGCCAAAATAAGCTGAAGAGCATAAAAGTGAAGTTCAATGAAAGGTGAGTTACAGAAGGGCCATTCATTAAAAGTAGAGAGTAAAGACCACAGCTGCATGCTGAAGAATCAAAGGGGGCTTGCAGATCTTCTGGGTTTTATTCTTCATGTTAATTAAAATACCTTCGTTGTGTAAAAATCTCCTACTAGCTTCTAAAACATGTATATGTTCCAAGCATTTTGCAAGATGAAAACCTAATGTTATGAAAATAAACACCTTCCTCTTTACCAGAAGGAATTTGTCTATTCAGTGTAGCTTAATTTCATAAATACCTAATCATAATTAAAGTCATTGGATGAATTTTTAAAAGTAGTTAACATGATTGGCAGCTTCCCTTGCTGTTGACAACACCTAATGATACATTGCAGGATAGAAAGCTACATTAAGAAATCCAAAAATATCTCTTCTGTACTCACAACCTGAGATAATTTCAAGATTTTCTTTCCATGTTTTATTGGTACTTATCACTTCAAGAAGGCTGACATATGTCAAAGACCCTCTAAAGGTGTTTTTCAGATCATTTATTCTAAGTTTTCTTGAAAATATTTTTTTTCTTTTTCTCTTTTTAGAAAATAATAATAATAATCCACTAACCTCTACAACTCCAACAAACATAATCTGCCACCTAAATTACTTCACAAATTCATTGATTTATATCTGTGATTAATGATGAAACAGAATTACTACCCACAGCATTTAAACTCAAGTCTTTGATTATGTTAAACTATAGGTACATGGAAAACAGACTTCACTCGTCTGTGCTGCAGGCAGAACATCTACCGGGTTGGTGAAGCAGCCAAAAAGTGCACAAAAACTCACATAACAGTTACGTATTGATAAGTTTGTTTCAAAATAATATTTGCATAGCTATCACTCAAAATTGTGAAGACTGAAGTCATCATTTCCAGCTCAGGACAGTCATGCTACATGTTTGTAGCAAGCCCAAAGATGGACACGGCATCTAGCATCTAAATCTCACAATTGTTTTGGCTTCTCTCATCAGTGCTTGTGCCTTGATCCTACAAAATTGACTATATATATTTTAAGCAAACAAGAAAAGTTCCTTACGTTCTGCTTCATGTCTCTACTTTTTATTAATGTCAAATAGAGGATTTCATTGCATTTAATTATGCATATTTTGTATGATAATCACAGCAACCATAATTAATCCTTAATAATAAAAAAGAGGGTATAAGATTTTGTCTAGATTTCTGAGTCTTATTTTCCTTTTGCTCTGTAACATCGCTGTTCAGTTTTCCCTCCTTACAAAGGAAAGGAAAAAATAAATAATTTGCAAAGTTGACTACCAATGTTTGTTATTTCTCCTGGAAGGCTCTCATTAATTCTAATGAGGACTTTGCTTTAAGTTATACATAATTTAGTGTTTTTTACTCTGCGCAAATATAGCATAGCAACAGAACAAAACAGTTACTGGATAAAAGTTTTAAGCCTTTTTTTTTTTCTGGATTTTTAAAGAAATGCTGTATTTCTGTGAAGGTTGAGTGGCTGAACAGATACCCACACAGGATCTCAGACATGAAGAATGAAGTCTTCAGCAAAATACCCAAATTAACCACTGCCATCCTCTGTAATGTGCCAGATCACATGTACAAAATAACAGTATACTTGATGCCACTGTGAATTCATGCTGAGCAGTAATAAAAAAAAAAAAAAGCTGATCTCTAATAAAATAGACAAATATTCCTATTCTTATCACAAAATTTTAAACTATGCTTAAAGAAGAGTTGCCCCTTGTTCTTAAAATAAACAAAGTATTTTGCTTTTTCTGTAACCTCCGACAGTACAAAGTAGCATGATTCATTAAATGACTACTTTATGGTTATTTATGAGATGCTAACTAGGTGTATGATGTGCTAATTATTAAGAAAGCACACATTTGGAACATCTCCAGGTGTCTTTCTGAATCTTTTTCCCCAGGTGCAGTTGTTTTTCAATTTCTTTCTGTTTGAATGAACATTACAGAATACACGATTTCTTTACTTTTATTGATTCAAACTGAAAAAAATTCAGAGGATCTGATCACCAGCCACTCTGTCTGGGCACTTCTACACCAAATATGCAAATATTTTTTCAGCAACAGAAAAATGATGCACTGTATTTTTGAAATTAAAGCATAGAAAATATAACACTAAGAAGCTGCTAATATCTGAAACAACTGAAAGGGCAGTGAAGAAAATACTTGAACAGCTCCCACGTGCAAAAGTTTAAAAAATCTCCCAAAATTCATTTCTGTCTAGCCTCGGAAAGCATTTCATTCCTAATGCAAAGCAGAGAGTCAGGATAAGCTGCTATCATACTCTGTAAGCACCTCAAAAATAATTACTAGACCAGTGCCTAACTTAATTCTATGCTTCATTTCCTAGGCTGCCCAAACCGGTGTGCTATAAAAACAACTGAAGAGCAGAATTGGAGTTTGGGGTTTGTGGTGCTGTGTTGGGCTCTGGAGGCACACGGAATATCAGGGGCACAGCATGTACTACAGCAAGAAAGAGGATCCCAAAGGAGTAAATCTTAGCCTGAAGTTAAATGACTGGCAGGTCTTACTACACTAGAACACACAATTTGAGGAGATCAATACACATACCATTTCATGGACTATTTGACAATATGACTGTATCGAGGTGAAATGAAAATATATTTTAAAAGGATTCATTTACATGGACATCACTGCCACTGATTACACTGATGTGGACATGCCTGAAAAGATGTTTAAATAGTAGCAGAATTCAGAATTAATCAATTTTGACACATGTTCAAATGAAAAATACATGGATTCATAAAAGAAAACTGCAAAAAAGAAAGAAAAAGAATAATCAGGCACTGATATTATCTATGTAGTCCGGTATAAAACCTTCACTATCTCAGCCCCAGTGCTTTCCATTGGATTTTATTAAGAGGATTTTCACATTACATTGGATATTTACACACAGCATGACCATATCTGTCTGCTTCAAAGAAGCACCAACAAAAACTGCGTTTTGAGTTAGGCAACAATCTATACAAGAGTAAAGAAATGTTCAAAATTTACAAAACAAGCTGGGAATTGAGATAATTGAACAAAACTAGCCCTAACATACTTCTGAATTATTTGCTTCTAAAATAATTAGAAAGAGGCCAGGGTGGGTAAGACTAACTAGAATCTAGATACAGGACCATTTCAGTGCAGTATAAAAGAAAAGGTTTCAAAGTAAAGTGAAGTTATTACAATGTCTCATTCTACTGGGAATTTTCATTAATATGAAAAATAAAAAAAGCACATTACTATGACAGTGATATGGTGGGAGCAATTTTATTGAAGTAGAAAGCTAAGAATGATAATATGCAATAATTATTTTATTGATGCATAGGAAATGAATTATTCATACTTACAAAGTATCTGTGGATAATTCTAATTACCTGCTTTTAAAGTATATGAGAGCCACAGAAAATACATTAACAACTTTGATTGAACACCTGCTATCCTGTGGAAGATAACAAGTACCAGGTTTCAAACTTTTCTGACTCTGAAGTCAATGGCATTAGGCTTTCCAAGTGTGTGCTACTAAAAGATTAAGGAGAATTTTGTTCTCCCTGTGTAGTGACGACATGATAATTTTTGACATAACCAGAAAAATAGCAATGGCTTAATTTCATGCCTTATTTATATTTTTAGTTCTATGTGTTCTTTATTTATATTTTTTTCTAATGTGAAATGTGCAACAATGAATACTGTGCTTTGTGATAAACTTACTGTTTAAATTCTCACATATTTGTAGGTCTTAATGCAGAATTTTAGTGATATATAATTTTGTGTCTCTAGATGTGAAATCATCTTGCTAATTTTTTGGTATCTGGTCTTCTGTATTGCAGTTTTGGGTATATGAATAAGTTAATTCAAAACTTCTAAATTCCCGAAGATCAAATTCTGTCATTTCCTTATAAGCATCACCTTTGGACTAACAAAAATTCAGTATTTCTGCTATTTTTTGCTCAACAAGAATGTAAGCAAAACAGGGAAGAGAGTAACTTTGGAAAGATAAAACAGTTAACTTCCTCACATCAGCTGACATTCCAAGAGTGGTTTGCAACATTAATCCCACTAAATTCATAGAATCATCATAGAATCACAGAATGGCCAGGGTTGAAAAGGCCAAAGATCAACTAGTTTCAACCCCCCTGCCATGGGCATGGTTGCCAACCACTATAATTACTTCTAAATTACCTATTTTGTTTTTAAAACAGACAAAGCTCAGAGGCTATTGTCTACTCTCTACAGAAGAATGAAATGTAAGCAATCAGGTGCATGGCAAGAAATTTCAGCTGCCCTTTCCATCCTATTTCATCAGACAAACTGTGGTTTGTGCAACAGTCTAAGAATGATCTATTAATTAATAATTAATCTGGACACAGACTGCAGTAGACTCAGCATTTACTTGTTGTTTTAGAGTTTTTAAAGTTGATTTTAAAAGCATGAAGCACACTCCCGTATGATTCTGTGGTTTTAAAAGATTCCTTTGTTATACATTCTGCTGAAATACAACAAATACTGCAGAAGAAAACATGCAATCTTCCTAAGCATCCTATTAGGAAATCATTTGTTTCCTGGATATTTTGCACCTTCCATTGTGAAGCTCCACATCGTAGACAATACTTATATCTAAATGCACTAGGCTTGTGCTAAGTCAGGCTATGCAATAGTTATTGTTCATACAGTGTGTTCAGTCTTTGCTAAACCAAACCAATTTAGTTTTACAAGCAGTCATTCTATTGTTAGCTTTATATTGTCTGACTAAATGTTGACTTTGCTTATAAAACTCCTTATAAATGTGCTTGCTAGGGCACATATAATAGCTCAATATAAAGGAAATGTCAAGAGAAACTAAAGTGTTGGAACTGAAGGTCAGCTAATCTTTTCCTGTGTATATTTGTTAGACTTGATAATTATTTGCCTTTTCTCATTTACTTATATGTTTAATCAAGCAGATGTATCAGAATTATGAAAGAAGAGTAAATACATCACAATCAAATTAATACAGACTTAACAATATCAGAAGGTTTGTTGTAGGAATTACTGAAACCAATCTGGCATCTGCAACTGCCAGTGACATTCCAGAAACAAATAAGTAGGTCTCTGTTACTTAGCCATGACAACACAAATACGTAGCAGTAGACAAAGAGACAGAGAGATGTTTCCATATTCTCATATACTTAGGTCAGTGCATTCCATGCAGTCTGTAAGTTCTACTAGTACAGAGCTGGCTGAAAGACTGCGGAGATGATTTGTTCATTCTGCGCATTAGTGTTTTGGGGTTAAAAGACAAAAGAGCAAAACATTTACTACTGATAACCAGCATTTATAAAAAACATTTAAAAGAAAGTTGTTTCTTTTAATTGAGTAAAAGATGATGAAAAAGCATATCTTCCCACACCAGAGCCTTAAGTTACTAATGGTTAACTCAGCTGATTAATGTTTGTACGTTTTACAATATTCACTGTCTTGCATGGCTGAAATCCCTACCAAACATGCACACAGCATAGTATGTTAAGAGAAAGGGAAATTAATTGCTTTGCTGAAAAAAATTAGACTTCTCTTTTGATCATTGTCTAAAACTTAAGCAGAACCAAGTGGGGCAGATACAGAGAACTATGCCTGTACCAGTAAAAGGGTTATGATTCTTGATTTATTTCATGGAAGTGAAAGGAAATTAAATTCTAGAAAGTACAGAGCTTAGATATGACAATTAATCTACGGCAGTGAGTAGCACCAAGGTGTAACTCACTGAAAATTAGATTAAAACAGCACATAGCATCAGAGAATAAATATTGTACCCTACTCCAGTACTTCTTTTTTGTTGGCTCTTAGCTGCAAATTGTGTTTCTAAATACACTGATATCTTCCATAAAATTCAGTCCAGTTCATCTAAAAATATAAACATTTATTCACTCATACACCTCAGAATCAAACAAGCTTAAAAATGTAAAAATGTATGAACATTACAGAGGAAGCAGCACATCTTGAAATGACTGATCAAAGCAACAGGGAAAAAAAGTACAGTCTTCTCTTGAATTCATATTCAAATACTTTGTTTTGCTTTCCTTTAAAAATGATGCCATGCAAAATGTAAGGTGCAGAGCATAGTTCCTGCTGGTTCCATCTAAGTCATCCACATTTTGATTGATTCAGATTTATTTATTTGTTATTAAAAATGGTGACTTAATTTTAAAACTTTTACAGCTGAAGTGAGAGCAAAAATGTTTGCCAATAGTAGCTAAAGTATAGCTTTCCAGGGAAATAACGAGCTAGATCACTTTCTGCTTGTGAATTACAAATAAGGTCAGAGCTGTAACCAGTGAGAAAATATAAAGCAATTTCATATGTCAAAGTTCAAATGGCAAAGATATCCTTAGTAAAGAAAATAAACTACTTTCATTTTTCTGAAGAGATAGCTGATCTATATGAGTGGGCCTAGGCTTGCTAATTACATAAAAAATGAATACTTATTGTTTTTAGACATGATGAGTATTGGCAGATTGATCATCTAAGGTTTAATTTGTTATTATTTTTCAGTATTACGCCAACAAAACTTCTAACTGCAAAGAAATTGTTCAACTCCTTGAGGAACATCCTAAAAATGACAAGAATTTTCTCTGGGGGAAAAAATTATCCCTTGAAATTGTAAAACAATTCCTTCTCCGATTAAACTCTGGAAAGAAACACAAATGAAACAGTAAAATGCAACATGTAGTGTTCAACAAAGCTGAATTAAAAACAATATTATTAATTTGTTCCTCCTTAAGATACTTTAGGTTTTAAATAGAGTTCAGAGACAGTAAAAGGTAACAATGCCAACAAACAGATGAAAAGAACAGTGCCAACAAGCTGATACACTTCCCACTATTGAAATTGATATGAAACTTCCCACTGCGTGGTGACTACACACATGAAAGGAAAAAATAAAATAAAATAAAGGCCAGAGTGAGCTATTTACTGACATTATTGTCAGTTTTCAAGAGTCTGGGGTTTGATATCAACTTTGTTATTTCATGCCCCCAAAATTGTTTCATTATTAGCTAGCAGATTTATCTTTTGGCTTGCATCTGACAGAGTTTTCCATATTTTAAGGGGAGATATTTATCTCTCCTATAATAATGCATAATAATTACTATTTTAAATAAAAAAACAACACATTCTTACCATTAAGAAAAACCTGATTATCAGAAGATAAATGTATGTTTCTAATACATTATATACTATTGACCAAATTCACTCTTACCTTTTGTATAAGCCTGAAGATAATATACAACCTTATCCCTTTTAATGCACCATATTCAATTAATTGTTACTATATTCAATATGTTAGTAAAAAAAAACTTTCTCTGTCTAAAACAGGTCTGTGGCATTCTTGTGTATGTATCACAATTTTTTAAATGATGTAAGTATCTAACTTGTGTCTAAGTAACTGAGTCATCTTTGTACAAATCATATGCATACAAACATATTTACACATGGTAGATGAGATTCAGGAGGTATTAAAAAAGAGTCACAGCAAAAGGCAGATTAAGTTCTTTTTTTAAAAAAGCAGTCATTTTAAGACTTAAAGTCTAAGACTTAAACCCATTTAAAGTGTTTGTTTTTTTTTTTCTGAAGCTTCATGTTTTTGTTAAAGGTAGCAAAGAGAGTACATAGAGAAAACAGCAAGGAAGCATCTAATACAGTCTGAACAACCACTGAGAATGAGCAAAACCTATAGAGACCTTTTTAGTTAGTTAATCAAAGAACTGCTCTATTTGTGGACAAGAATTTCATGTATGCCCTAGAAAAAACAGCAGTGCAACAAAACCAGAAAACCCTAATCATCACAAAGGAAACAAAGGGCAGAAACCTGAAATCCGCATTCTGTTTCAGTGACAAAACATGACAAATCATTTAATACCTAACAAATATCCAGAACCACAGCATTTTTTATTATTAGACACCTTATTAATGACTTTACTCAACCACTCATATTAAAATCTCCTCCTAGAAAGAACTGTTGTCTCATCCCCTATCACTGACTGCCAGTATGAGCCAACAGCTTCCAGGGAGTGCTCTGGATCCATTGTCTGCCATCATGTTAAGCAGAGTAATGCTTCTTTCAGAGTGCACTATTTACCTCTAGGTAAAAAGAACTAGCTGGTGAATCACACTACCTTGACTGGAAAACCCTGTACACAAAAGAAATTACTACATTTTAGGTGAATTATACATTTATAAAAGGTTTCTCAATTCACGGACTCATATAATTAAAGAAAAAATATTCTCTGTTTTCACTGTTACTTTGAAGGTAAGATATACAAATAACACATATGGATGGTATAACACCACTTTGCCTCCCATACTCTCATGCATAGAGAATCTCCAAGATACAGGGAAATTAAAATTTTAGTCAAGAAAAACACCATTTTTAATAAGCTCCAGTTTTTTTTTTTAATTTATTTTTAACATATATTTTAAATATACCTATGTAATACAGACATGCAAATAAAAATCAATAATCAGAAAATTGAATAGCATTTTTCAAAATCAGAAATTTTTCTTCAATGTGAAGAATGCATGGTTCTTTCATTTTTGAGAATTAATTAATTTTTCAGAAGCAGATTTAGAATCTATTTTGGAATTGCCTTCCTGGACAAGGGTTTTTGTTGGTGTTTTTTTTTTTTCCTTCATATTTGTGTGTTTTGTTAAAATCATTACTTATTACTGCTTTCAGAAAACTTTCCAAATAGGTAATATTATTGAACACAGAGAAGGTAAAAACATGAATTAATTTAAATGAATTGAAAATTATTTACACACAATGAAAAGACACTCTAAATCCCACTTTCAAGATCCCTGTCAGGAAGTTTTTGATCTAACAACTGCACTTACTGGTTTTCAAACCACAAATATGTCTGTCTATGAAACCACAAATAGACAATTTAATTCCATATACCTCTATACTTTTCCTGTACAATATATGCCTTATGTTGAGCTGCCAGTTTCAGTTATTAATATGTTGTTTTATATTACATTGTTCCAAGGACTACCAGCTTCTAGACACAGACTAGGAGAAAACAGATGTTTTAATCCAAAAAACAGCAAGAATTTATCTCAGTAACTGCTGGAACTGTTCCATGTTGTCATCAACCTCTGCCATGCCAGTGCAACACTTCTTCCCTCCCTGTCTCTTCCCTGTGACTCCCAAACCACACACACACACACACACACACACACACATTAACAGCACGGATAATTCTCACACAATAGGGATCTAACTATTCACACACTGTTAAGCCCATCCACTGTGCACAACACACTCCAGCAACACGTGAGGATAACTGGGACAGCTTACCAGCCAAAAGAAGATTAAAGACACCCTGGTAGATTGCAACAGTGAAAAAATAAATAAATGAGGACAAGTAGGAAGGAAATCCCATTTTTCCCCAAGCTGTTTCTGACATTGTCAACCAAATTACTGGGGTCAAGGATATATGTGATTTTCAAAAGTCTCTACAGTTCAGTTCCTCTTGCTTTTTTAGCCAGACTTCAGGCAAATATGAATATTTCCAATCAGCTGTGCACTCACAGCCTTACTATTGCTGTTACAAAGCTCCTCAATTTTTGGTATGGGTTCCTATGAATAGGTAATAAGCTATCTTCTTCTTTCAGAACCTCAATTTTCAGAGGTGTATGTGATGCATTTTTAAAAATATATATTTGTGTTCAAGAATAACCAAGCTATTTATTTGTGCTCCTATTTGCTATATAAATCCTGAGTCACGCTGAAAGAAAAATATATAGCCCTTGCAAGCAATGCTATCAGAAAATGTCTTATCATAATCATGATAGATTATTTTGTTTAAAAGATGATACTGAGAATTATTATTAGAGTAGAGGATCAGTGTCTAGCAATAACTCATTTCTTTCAGTACCAATTATAAGTGAAATTGAAGAAGCATGGAACTCTTTTTTTAATTATTATTCTTTGTTTACTGCTCATGAATATATATTTATCAAGCTTAAATTTGTATGCAAATAGTTTGTATGTTAATGTACTATTTGTGATACTATTGTAGTATCAATATTCCCATTTAGAAAGTAAAGAAACGGTCATTTGCATTTAGTACCTTTTAACATATTTTCTGAGATAACAGCATTTCATTATTGAAAATCATTAATATCCATCTTAAATCAGTAGACAGCTTATCAATTTTCCCACAGGATTTCATTCAATTCTAATAATTCTCAATTAAATCTCAGTTAAGTCTGATTTTTTCCCCATTAATTTAATCACTTCTGATCCCTATCAATATACTTTGTTACTTTCAATTACTTTCAATAAATGTTCAGTAAAATCATTTTTACCTCTTACTCATTTCCATAAATTTGTTTCTTTTGAACTCACTCAATGGCTTTAAAAGCAGTGGCACCCAACATTACAGGCACAATGTCTGACAGGTTTTTCACTTGAAGCATTATAGCTCAGCTCAGAGAAGGTCATACAATTTTGGCAGAAACTAACAAAATAAAAGGTCTGTATTAATTTTGTAAGTTTCCAGTTACCTACATAATTTGATATTGAGTACTGATTAAGCAGTGAAATCTCTCAAATTTTGACTCATCAATGTCAATTTCTCACACTCACCCTATAATGTACTGTTCTAAAACATCCTCTTCTGATATAAAAGTTTTTGCAGGGAAATCTTGTAAGACCCTACTTTCAGAGATTCATGTCAGGAATGAACCAGGACCGGGGGTTGAGTGAAGTGCAAAAAGACAACTATTTTTGGATTAAATAAACATTATTCTCCTCCATCTCTGGTCCTGTGATGGAGTAAAACACTTCACATACACCACTGTGGTGGCAGCCACCAGTCAACAACTGTCACAGCCTGGTAGATGTACAAGCCCCAGCTATCAGACTGCAGCATGCAGAACAGAGAAATGGAGAGTTAGATTTAGGTCAGAATGAGAAGCACAGATAGGAAACACGTGCTACAAAGGAGGTGCTACTGTTATAACATAACAAAATTAACAGCAAATGACTTCCTGATCACTTTTAATTTGGAGCAAGGCACTATGTTTTTCCAAGCGCAGTTCCAGTGTTATTCCTTCACCAGTTAGATCTTTCTAAAGCACGAGAGAGAATTTAAAGATGCTTGATGATGATGACAACCTCAGTTCTTCCAAAGTCATGTTTCACAGCTCACCCTTCCTCTCTGGCTTTACACATTGAATATAGAGGCCAGTGCCTTTTAAAGACAGAAGCTGACACTGTACAGTCTGCTTTCTCTTAACTCCAGAACCTGTGCAAATCCCTCCAACCAAGACTATTGCCTTCCACACGTCAACAAGGGTCTGCTACTCAGCTAGGTGCCGACCTTCCCAAGGCAAAGCACAAAAGCACATTCTACAGGGGGAGGCAGGCATTTCCTTCCCTCTGCACAAGCCACATTTCAACTTGAGTCAGAACATCAATATTCCCATCTCCCTTACCTGCTTTCACCAAGCAATGAATCTTACTACTGAATCTGGCTGAATGCCACAAAAGCTCTGTCAGAAAAGATACATTTCCTATTAAATATAACAGTCCAGATGAAGGAAATTTATCTCCTTCAAATCACTGTGGAACACACATACACACACCTCCAGAAAACATCGGAAGTCAAGGTCCATAAATATATTTTTCTTTAAGGAAATACACTTAGTGTACCCATTTTCCTGCACCAACCTCCCTCTCCCACCCTCCCCACCCCCAGTGTACTTCTGTTAAACTTTTGGAGGAAAAAAAAAAAAAGCATTTTCACAGCTTTTGCTGAAATACAACAAACACTGATAAAAGCTTAGCTTTTTATTACAGAACAATAGCAGAAAAGTAAACACACCAAACTTCTAGAAAGAGGTCTTCATTCTAAAAGAAAATGTGCATGTTTTAAAGCCATTTCTGTATTAATCTTAGCGTTTCCCCTCATTTTAATGAGAGCACAGTAAGCACTCTCAATGCTTAGAGCTGCTGATAATTAGGCCATGAGGGATTGTTTCCATAGTGGGTTGGATCAGAACCGGAGTGCCTTAAGGCCAAACTCCATCTTGCTGAATGTAGGCAGCTGAAACAAAGCTTGTCTGGTTTGTTTTCTTAAAACAATTTTTAAGGTTTTCTTTGTTTAACATGAGATCTGTTTTGTTTGTTTGTTTGTTTTTCAAGCCTCTTTGCAACTTAATACAGAATAACTTGAAAAAACATTCAGAACCTGAAGGAGAAAAAAAAGGAAAATGGAAGTGTAAGCACCAAAGGACTTTGTTTTCTTTCCTCTTCAAATTTTCCTCAGTTAAGTATTTATAAAGGGGAAATGAAAACAACAGCACTAAACATCCACAACTGGACAGAAAATACTCCTGAGAATTTTAAACTATTTTTATATAGTGTTCAGCTTGTTTCTTCACTACACGTTTCAACAGAACCTTCTCTATGAGAACTTTTAATACTTCGCTAAACGTTAATAAAATATATTCAGATTTCTGAGAACTAGCCTGAAAGTTTATCTTATTTATTAGGCCATCCCCTTCTTTTAAGGTAAACCCAAGTCAAACTTCTTTAGTAACACAGGAGTAATAAATTGTAATTTCACAAACATTTCTGTATTTTAAGCTTCTGAAAGGTAAAGAAGGGATCTACTAACCAGAAATCTCACACAGTCATCACTAATCTGCAGAAGCAGTTTCTTGAATGCCAAATTATGGTTACAAAAACTGAAACATGAAAAAAAAATCAAGAGATAATGATAGGATAAACTCATCACAATTTAATATATAAAAGAGATATCAAAAAAGTACAAAAGATTCATTCTGTACATATGAAATAGCCATTATGGTTATCTCTAATGAGAGTGCATAATTGTCTTTAGGCAAAAATTTTTCAACTGCTTCACGGGAACCTTATTAGAAATTACTTGAATGGCTACAGAGGTTAAAATGCAGTTACACTGCCTATAACAGGCACACCTCAGGAACACCTCACTGTTTTTGTCAGCTTTAAGACATTGAGCTTAACTAAGGACTTCAAAATTCAGTCTTTATTCTTAATCTCTTCTTCATTGTCCAACCCTCATAATGATAAGACGCTAATTATTTCCCTGCTATCCCCACTGCAACATACTTCAGATTTTGTCAGCAGTTCCACATAATGTTATATTATTCCTTCGTGCTTTACTTTGAGATTTTTAAGTAGTTTGAAAATGATTTACCAATAGAAGCATCTTTGTATAAATATGTCTATTTCTGAATGCTTATGATCAACAAGATAATATTCTTTGCAACTAGAGAAAAATGCATATTGTAATTAAAACAGTGATTATTTAGGACTTACATGTTATACCTAAACTGAAATTCCTAGTATCTCTGTATCTCCATATTAGAAAACAATTACATAATTTTTTGTTCACATGAATTTTGCGACCATAATATTTATTTGTTTTAGAACCTTAGTGAAAGGAACTTCATAATCAGTTTCTAAACTTCTTTTCATTTTTCCAGATACTGTTAGCTCAAAAATAAATACTGAAAAATCACAGCAGAATTTCAGCAGATACGCAAAAGAAGGGGTAAAGTTAAGGAAAGCCACTGCTGCTAATCATATATCATTCAACCTTCCCAACAATGTAAGTAACTCAGGTCTCTTCAGAATACTTGTCAAGGTGTACAAAAAGCTATAGGTTTACACGTGCCCAAAATTGTAAGGCAGGGGGTAGAATCACAAGTCTGATACCCCCAGAAGTAATCTTTGTACCTGATAACAATTCAAATATTTTCCATTACCACAAAAAATGAATTCATATTGATCTACATCCTCTCTAGAGCATCTTTGCAAAAGTGATATATATGTATAAACGAGGCACTGTTCACTTCAGTACCATAACGATTGGTTTCAAGTGAAAAATGAGGACAGCAACTCATTATACAGTTCACATGGGGCAATGTCTTTGTTTCCCTTTATTATTTTTTTTTCCTAGAGTAAATGTTCTTATTTGAGTCTTCTCTCCAAAAATGCCTGTGCTAAACTACAGTATGAGGCAGCCTTGTTACATTCAGACATATGACAAAAAAAAGGTAAATACCTGTGAAGTAAAGGGAGGGAGGCATTGAACATGGCATATATCACTGGAATATGATCTATTATCATTTCATCTTTTTCTATGATCACCGTAACACGTGCTTCAAAACCACTGATGAGAGTAGATAAATGACCTCAGTGAAGTAATTAAATAGATTTTGCGACTAAAAGCAAAACAAAACTCAGGTGCAGAGACAAGTAGCCTGGCATTTTCTTGCAAGCTCTTCTATGTACATCCTGGAGAACACACCTGGTCTTCCTCACAACGTGCCTTCACCAAAAGCCACAGCAGATGCACAAGGAGCTTGAACTTAACTAGCTCAGGTACAAGACAGAAGCTTAAGTTTATGGACCTACTAAATTAACTTGCTTTAGTCATTTGTGTTACTATCTCTAAACATGACAACAAATTTGAAATATTCACACATTCTTATATACATAAGAAACATCCCCTGTTGACTTTAAAGTTATTTTCCTACTTATAAAAACATGGATTTGTAAGTTTGCCCTATCTGTGCAGCTATTCAATGCCTCACCAGGCAGACCTAACTACATCTGCCTTCCCTAACATCACAAGGTCTCTTCCTGCATCAAGGAGAAGCAGCTGGGATTGCTGATGCAGCCTCCACAAAGCAAAGAAGTGGGAGATAAGGGCAAAGTATTTGGGGCTGTTCCTGCATGTGTGCCTGGTCTGGCAGAAGCAGTACTCAGAGCTGCTGCTGCCTGAGATGTACTACACATATAACACAACTCTTGGAGGAGGACAGGAGTACCCCATTAATATTTGCCCTTCTGGGCTTTAGTTCTTAGGAACTGAAAAGTTCTTAGGAACTGAAAATGTTCCATAATCCTTAAAAAGACACTGTTTTACATACTCCGGCTTATTCACTACTCAAGATCAGCAAAATACAGCTGCAACAAATAAAAGGATATTTGTATCTACTTTGTGTAGAAAGATATTTCTCAGGTTTATTTCTCAGCAGAGAATTTCCTGAATGTCCAGTCCTAAAGTAACGGCATGTAAGAAGGATCCAATAATTTCAAAAGAATCTAGACACAAAGGACATCGAGATGAGCTGCAGTATTGCCAGAGATTTGGTACTCGTGTTTGTGGAAACCCGATAAACGCAATATTTAATCTAACCAATGGCAGAAGCCCACTGCTAACAGCATGATAAGTGCACATCCAGACAGGCACTACTGTAATTTAAATATGCTGCAACTCCTGTAGACTTTTAAAACAAAGTAGAGTAATTTATGAGGAGCATAGGAGGAGTTCAGCAAGGTGAAGGAAAGTCTCAGCAAACAGATTATGGAAGAAAAGCTACAAAAAATGTAGCTGTGTAATCAGTAAAATGTTTCATTTGCCTTGAGTGTTTGGGTTTCTTTTCAATCACAAGCACCAAAGTCAAAGTGGAACTCTGATCACCTCGCTAAAGTTTACCAATCAGGATTATATGCCAATGTGTAATGAAGCGGAACTACATGATGTAGCAAAATACGATGTGACAGGTAAATTTTACAGGAGAAACCACTAATTTGGAATGAGTAATTGCTACAGTTCAAAAAGCTCCATTACTTATATACTGAATTTTCAAAGCTGGATTTGTGGCATATTTTTAACTGGATTAAGTGCCAACTTCAACTGAGAATTAGCATTTAAAAAAAATATTTCTCATCAACAGAGTACTATTTATCACCTGGCAGGTAATAATTTCTTATTCCCGCGTTTAGTGCCGCTGAATATTTTCTCTCAAATAATACACTCAATCAAAAGAACACAACATTTTATGCTAATGTAATCTTTGTACAGCTTTAGCTAAAATCTCAAGTACTGATAATTACAAGAAAATTCTGTAATGGGATTCCAGAGAACTGGCATTTTATTTCTTTATCTTTAGGGGGGACGAAACTTGATCCTCAGATAATTCACGAAGAACATTCAACAGCACAAACTGCAGGTATTATCCGCATATCTTGTGTTACTAGTATAGGTATTGGAAATCTCTGCAAGTTGGCACTCACTGCAAAGCCTCTGAAGGTCTTTGCCATCTACAAACAACTTCATATGATGCACACTACTTTGAGAGGCCAAAATGTCAACATTCCATTTTGTCAGTCTGTTAGGTAAGACAACTCCAGGTCCTGTATAGAACAGCACTCTTGCAGAGTCTGACAGTAGCAAATTTTAATATCACCAAAATTACTCTGCAGAAGTTAGCAAGACTCTTCCTTAGGCTGAAGAATTTGAACAACATGGAGGCATACGTTTAAAACAAAAACAACAACGACTCATATAGCATAAAACATGATAGTAATTTTAAATACCAAATCACAAAATGAAGAATGTCAGGGATGACTGCAACTATGTGTAGCACAGCTCTTCACTATCCCAGCTAAACTTTCTGAACCAGTGTTCTTCAGTACACAGCAAGTACTTTGACAGACAACCTTCACACGCAATCTATGAAAGCTACAGACATTTCTCCCAAAGTAATGTCAAATCACATCTGATATCACTAACAACGAGCACATCATCTCAGTAGGAATGTAAAACATTGGAAAAATTATAATTGTCTATTTTTACACAAAGGATGTATCTATGTTCACAAGATGTAACAAAAATTAGGTCTTCCTCTTGAGAATACTTTTGGAGCTAAGCAATGACAATGCTAATTTCACAGTTAAGAAATTTGATGGCTGAAAGGGGAGTCTCCTTAACAAAAGTTCTCTATCATTGATAGGATTGTTTTTGTTTGTGGCACAATGCATTGCACATCTGTTACAAATCAAGCCTGCACATCAAGTCAACTGAATTCCAAGTATACAGAATTTTATTCAAAACTTCAGTTAAAAATCTTCTAACTAGGAAATGAAACCTTTGATTTTATTTATTTTTTTATTCGTGTGTCCATTTGTTAATAAAAATCACAATACATTAATAACAATTACTACTTAAGTCCTTAAATACCATCCAGTCTAGCTCCCCTGCCATGCACAGAATCACAGAATATGTGGTTGGAAGGGATCTCTAGAGATCACAGAGACATTTTTCATTGCAGGTTGCTTGAAGGCAGCCTGTTCCACCCGCTCATTAACCTCATTTTAAAGAAATTCTTGTCTATAGTTGCCAAAATGAACAAATATTTATACCCAAGATAAGGCATAAAACCTAAGTTATTTTGCACTTTAACTGTCACTGATTTATGAAGATATTACAGGCAGCATTAGAATAGATAATTCTTTGTTCATCTCTCCAAAATTATTCTTCTTACAGCTAAGTTATTTGCTTTTACTAAACTTATGTTAATAACTTAAAATTGGAGGTGGAAGGAAAGAGAGATTTAACCTCATTTCAACTCCTAAGATAGGTTTACTGATCAAATCATCCAGTTGCTAAAATTCTGTTTCTGAAAGGATAACTGTAGCAAAAGAACTGATGCGCATGTCTGTTTTGACCACTAATAACAGACCACTGTATTTTCCTGTGTGTAGCTCTAGTCTGTAATAGTAAGTTTAATAAATGTTAGAAAACTTTAGCACACTTGTGCTTAGTGGTCATTAATATACAAAGGTGATATGGCACATGTTCATGCAAGAGTATATTTATATTTCAGTACATGGGACTTAAGCATACTGCATAACTCAGTTTCCACATATCAGCCTACATGCACAGTGAGCTGCCCATTTCTTGTTGCTTGCATTTTTTACTGTTTAGCATGTTTTTCTTACACCTTAAATAGCTTTCTCCCGTGAGGTTTCATAAAGGATTCAGCCACAGTTCAAGCTTCTGCACAACTTAAGTACCCTTAACATCAATACCAACTGACTCTGAATAGTAAATAGAAGGAACTTTTGGTGTGTGCAATTGACTTGGAACACATTTAAAGCTAGCAAAATTCTAAAAATCCTCAGCTCTCTCCCATCAACACGGCTGCATGTTATCAGCTCTATTTTCCAGAAAACCATACAAATATCTCATTTCTTTGGATGATGTACTAACGTTATCATGTATTAAACAGTTCCGTGAAGTACATAATCACTTCTAATCTCGTCATCTTTAGGTTTGTCATAGTCAATACTCAGGTTTGCATCAATATTAATTGCAGAAATTTCAGGCAGGATTAAGTGGCACATCAGAAGAAAATAAAAAAATAAAAAAATAAAAAAATCAGAGAAACCAGAAGGAAAAGTTTTGTTAAGCTCTTTTAGCAGCTTAGAAGTAAATCATAAAATGTCAAGCAACAAAAATTGACTCTGATAAATAAGATTTTTCCTGAATTAGTTTACTAAGCTGTTAGCCTTCCCAAACAGTTTTAAGTCAATCCTAAATGCAATGCTTGCCTCAATATTTAATAGTCATGCTACCACACATACAAAAGATTCAGTGTGCGAGTTATTCTCAAAAGGAAAGAGTTGCCCCTCATTTGTTTAAGGACAATAAGGAATCTACTTGCCACTAGAAGGAAAAACAATATTATGAAGATAATTATTAGGTATTTTTCTTCCACTTAGCATTTTTCAACAGTAATTTATGTCTTAAATAAATACTGGATACATCAAAACACCATTTTTCATCAATCATCACCACTAGGTAGGCCTTTTTGCCAGCAATGAACAAGAGCCTGCACATAGTTCTTGAAACGCACCACCCACCACCTCACCATTCTCATATCCACTGTTTGGTGTCCATAAATGCTCAGCACGTGTCAACGAATTTCAGTGAGCACAATTTTTTCTGCATGGCGAAATTCAATGACAGAGCTTTGCTTTACATGTATTTCCATATCAGACACCATTTTGTCAGGCTGCCCCTCTGCTGCCACCTGTCACAAGAAAATGTAATGGAATACTGATGGGAAGGTTCAACCTCTACTGCCACACCACCAATATCTGCCTTTCACATTGGGGACCAACATAATAAAATAGGTGGCAATGCTTTCAAGTGCATCCATCAAACATTCCCATTCATTAATTAACCAAATTTTTTATTTGGTTAATTAATTAATTAACATTAATTAACCAAAATAACACAAAGGAATTCAGCCTGTTGAGTGTCATCTTTAAAGTAGCTGTACTTTAACAGCAATGCAAGCATCACCTTTTTTTCTGGAAACATGTGATGTACATGAAATATACTAGGGGTGTCATCCCACTGTTGATTATCAATGCTGAAAACACACCTGTTTACCCTTATTCTTTAAGAACATGCTTGTCATCTTTGTCAATTGTGATTCTAATCTCTCTGTAATAATTTACTAAATCGGTACTGTTTTATAATGGAAATATACTGAGATTTGTTAAAAAAAATTGAAAAAGAGACATCAGTTTTGTACCTCTAGTGTGCATGAAAATTCCCCCAATGGAATGTATGAGTAAGTGACAAAAGCAGTAATATAACCTTTATATTGCAACCAGAGAATGAAATCAATGATGAAGCAGTACAAAATTTGTTCTTTGCTACATACTCCAGAAACTGACAAGCACGTTAATAATGAAGGAAAAATATTTTTTCAGATACACCAACATTTAAGGAGCATCTTCCTCCTGACCATCTTGATATTCAGAAAAAACTTTTTTATACCACACAAAATTAGACAGTTTCTGGGTAACAAGGCAGAAATATCTGCCTAAGAAAGGCAACCATGATCATGCCTGTAATAATCTGAGTTTGATGGTGACTAATACTACAAGATGAAGCTGTAGGTAAGAAGGTGAACTGTAACTAAATCTGTGATGGAATAAGGCAAGTGAAGTGAAATACTAATACTTGTTTTCTTTTTCTGTTACTTACTCACCACATTTCAGTCACAGGAGCGCAATAAACAGCAACTGTGGTCTGATCCAATTCCTGGCCAAGTCAGTGGAAGTATTTTACATAGGCATTAGGCTAGATAACTGTATGTATCAAAGATTTGTTCCTATTCCGCTTCTAATTTTTAATTATATCTTTGTTTCACAGTTTCCCAAAATGTAGGAAGCTATTTCAACTTTTTTTTTTCTTCAGAAAATTACTTAGGAAGGACATTGCATTTTAGTATTCCTGAATTCTCAATGTCTAATGGGGAAAAAAAAATAAAAATAAAAAAAAAGAAAATGTCACTGAAAAGACTCCGAGAAATGATTTATACATATTTTTATCCTGCATAACAATTCATAATGTCCTTCAAATATCATCCTAATCTCTTTACTATTGAGCCTTTTTCTGACTATTATATATAAAATAAAACAGCAGCTTCACTTTTGAAGCACAACCAATTAAGGGATCCAAAGTACTGGGTAATTGATTGCATTTTGACCTTTGAGAACTAATCTAGGGAATAAAATGGCAGATCATTAACAGCTCAAGAAAAACAATTCCTCTCTACAAGTTATATTAATCCCTCATACAATACAAGGATAAAAATGTATATGTAATATACTTAACAGCATTAGCTCACTTCCTATATCTTTTATATTCCAAAAGCTAAAATCTAACTTTTATGCATATTCTTATCTCAGGATCACTCTCTACAATGCTCAGCATGACATAAGTAGCTTTAATCAGTTTAAATGATCTACCTAATATGCACAAAGAATATTTAAGGACTCGGACCAAAGCACAGAAATGCCATACAGTTTGTATTCAGTCTGGAAGTCAGGTATGTTAAATGTCCAAGCGGCTATTAACATAGGCTCAATTGAAACGCTTGGATCATCCTCTGTCAAGACCTTACCTATCTCAAGCCGAACTATGTAAGCAATAAAGTTTAAACTCCTTGCTTAGCTGAATACTCACTATCCATACTCTTTACCATTGGTTCCACATTACTTTGGACTATCACAACTTCAACCATCACTTAATGCAAAGGAGGCCAAGTTCTAGTGAAGCTGAAGTGCAAGATGTTCTTAAAACAGACTAAAACACTTCATAAACTTCATCTTTGATTGTGCAGCAGTACCAAAAATATAGTTAATAAAATGAAAATAGTTATACTTTTTAAGAAAATAAAAAAAACTAGAATTAATCCAGTGTATAAGCCTAAGTTTTTCCATGCTGAGAGAGATGGTCTGTCAAACTGATAATATAGTTTCACTGACTTGTCATCAAACATGACTGAAAACAGAGGCTATGTCACCATATTTGGAATAGTGATGTACGTTTCAGAATATGAAAACATTCATAGACAACAAGAAAAAAGGGTTAATTTCAGAATCACCGAACAGCCAGGGTTGGAAGGGACCTCAAGGATCATGAATCTCCAACCCCCCTGCCACATGCAGGGCAACCAGCCTCCCCATTCAGTGCTATCTCAGGCTGTCTAGGGCCCCATCCAGTCTGGCCTTGAACACCTCCAGGTACAGGGCAAATGACATGGCTAGTATGACTACCATGAACACACCATTATACATAGCATGCTGGACCTCCCAGTATTTGAGACATTTACTTTTTTTTTTTTTGTAACTCTCCACATGCACACTAACAAAATCAATAATGCCATGTTGTGCCTAGAGGAACTATCATAAGTGTATACACAAAGAAGAAAAATGTTCTGTCATATATTCAATGTAAACACAGTTGGTTTACAGTGTGAAGATGTACAGTAGCTGCCATTAAACCTGAAATGACAGGGTTTTTATTAAGAATCATATCCACTTCCATCAACTAATTTGTTTAATAGAGCAACGCCAGTTTAATAGAAATTCAGTGTTTGTGTGTTAAATGCAGCAATTCACACAATAAGCTGTTAATCAAATTGCTAGCTCTACCAGTTACAACAAGGCCATAAGTTGAACGCTGCTTTAATTAACACACCCACACACTCACCTTATCTCATGAGTAAAGATTAACTTGCTCACTTTTAGAAGTCGCTCCTTTCAATTCTAAAAAATCCCTAATCTCTTTTGCTTTGAGGAAAAGTTTTTAAAACCATGCCTTACACATACCAGGAGTACTTGCTTGGAATCTTGAAAACTGAAGATTTTTAAACTGTTAAGAGAAAATTATTGTCAGCTACTTGAATACAAAAAAGCTAAAATAATATAAACGTGGATTTTTTCACATCAAACCAATATATTCTTAACTAATTTATTTCTGATTTAAAGGTATTTTAAAAGGTTTAAAATCAAGGAAGAAGCAACCACTTCTTTTAACAAATAAATATTAAAAATATTTATACACTTAGCACATCCATTAGACTCTACATGATTTTCTGCAAAATGAACTTTTATCAACAATCTCTTCCCCCACAAGACACAGAAAATGTATGCTCAAAAGTGATTAAATATATTAATGCTAAAAAAATGATTTGTGGCTATTTGCTGAATACCAAATGATACATGCAATAATAAATAATGCTTTTTATAATTTATTGCTTTCTAGGCAAATTTTTTTGTTTTTGTAGATGAGAACATAAGTCAGACTTCTTCCTACCTTCCTGTCATACCCACATAAATCATACTTATTAGATATTCTTTCCTCCCATATCTGAGGAAGACTACACACAATATAACATTACACAGTCATAAACCACACCATAGTCAATGGAAGTTATAATGAGTTGATTCATATATCTAGCTTGAAAGCTGCTCATGAGGCCATGCTAATTTTTTCTGCTTTAGACCTGCTCTCAAGAATTATCCCTAGAATTTGCTGGCCCCTCAAATACAAAACTTCACCATACATCACTTGATATAGTTCTCAGAAGTCTTTATTTGCTCTTCTCTCTCAAACTATTTCCCACAAAATACAACGTACTACCCTTTACTTCATTGATTTATGGCAGGTCAGCTTCTTGAGAGTTCAGAAGGTCGTAACTGATCCATTCGTTTCCCCAGCAATATAAAAGTAGAGTTTTATATCCTGTGCTTTTCTTTCACCATTTTTAAAAACTAGAGGTAGCAAGGAACAAGTTTATAAACAGTATTTTAACCTCCTAGTGTACTTTCTATATTCCTAAAGCTGCTAACAAGATTCTAACATGCTCAGAATTGCAGAAGTCATTTACGACTCATCCTTTCAGTAAGTTACATGTGCCCTTTTTCGTATGCAAATACCATACCCATGGCTGATATTTTCAGATCGCTGCATGAATAATCTGTGTAACGTTACCTCATGTGCTCAGATTTACTGTGGTTGCTTTGCAACACAGAGCTCTTTCAATTCAGTTCTCTGAAGCCTTGGGTTAATTTTCACATCAGTTAGTGCCTTGGCAATGCACCTAAGTACAGCGAACCAAATTACTGGCTGCTCTCTTAGCTTTCTCTGTTTTCACTGAGGAGAACTTCAAGGCTGCAAGATGACAGGATATCTTCTCAGCTGGGAGGAAACAATGTTCTCTCTCTCAGACACTGAGCTCAGAAGGGTACAAGAGCAGCAGAACCTAATCTCTGTGGTTGTACATGGAGAACACAGCGAGTCCCTTTTTATTTTATTTTTTATCTTGAAGGTAGCTTAATCGTATGAGAGCAGAGTCTTATTAATGTAAATGAAGCTCTAATGGTGTATTGCATGAAATTCTTTTTATTAAGCACTTCTTTGGAAAGCAGCCTACAAACTGGATTAATCCAGTGCACTGTTTTCAGTAAGCACCTAACCAAAGTGCCTTTTAAAACAGATTGCTGACTAAACTTTAAAGTACCCAATACAGTACTTCCATTACAAAAAAAAAAAAGTTTCATATGTAGTTAATTTCACACTTATTTGCACTGGAAAATTAAATTTTTACTTATCAACATACCACAGAAATACTGGGAAAAACTCTACTCTGATGTTCTACACAGAATTTTTGCCTCAGGCAAACCATAATAATATTAATTGATAATTAAGAAATTGACGTTATAATCCCAGTAATACTGTCCAGTACTCCAACGATATTGTCCATACTGCTGGTCTGTTTCAGCAAAAATAACAAAAACACTATTGTAGCACCCCTCAGAATGCACCTAAATTCCCTACAGCTTTACAAAGAGAATTGAGGAACATTTATCATTTATGTACTTTTGAAAATAGTTCCTTAGACCTGCCATTCCTGAGCACTCAAAATTCTCTGACTATAATGAAAAAGAAAGTAGAACTGAGTGTCTGTGACTGGCAGTGACATCTTATACTTATTCACTGCTCACTTAAAATTAGAAGAAATAGTGAAAATATTTTGTTGGCAAAAAGAGAGAAGAATGAATTTGCTCTCATTTAAAATAAAATGCTCTGGATTTTATCTAGACCAAATTTGAGGGGCTTGCTCAATAGACTGAAAAGCTGCTTTATTTTAAGATATCTTTTCAAGAGGCATTCTTAAATTTGTTTTTAAATATCATTTCTGTTTTGAGTTCTAAATATTACTGACAGATCTTTTCTGCTTCTTGCTCTCAGGCTCTTCTCATAAAATGTGTTATACCTAATACATTATAAATGAACTGTACCTGACAGAACTTGAGATTTATCCAGTAGATCAATTAAGATTTAAACACAGCTAACAATGATGTAAATTTAATTACTTGTTAACAGCCCATCAATAATTTCTTATACAGTTTTCTACCGTGAACTCCAATTATTGCAGACCCAAAATCCAACTAGATAAACCAAAGAAGAGTGGAGGATTGCTCCAGTCTCCATCTGTCTGGAAATCACTAGATCAGAAATATGCAGTCAATTCTCAACAAAGCAGAGAAAACCATCTCAAATTTCCAGCAAGAACTTCACTCCTAAGACTCTTGCCCCTTTGTAAGCACTCTAAATTTTATTATAAATTTTCTCACAGTTAAAAAATTCATTCTTCCCCTTCCTACTGACATGAGGAGATCCAAAAATTTCTCCTGATACACTGTGTGAACAACTCTGTAGCTGCAGGTTCCAAGGTGACATATCCAGGCTTTGACATCTCTGCAGTGATCCGTTCATTAGAGTACTTTGTAACAGGACTTCTCTGAGAAGCCTTGGGTGTAGGACACAGCAGCTTTTCCCTGCACACACTGAATCCAGAACATTCACAAGGATGTATATCCCCATTACTGAAAACTTAGTAGTCTAAGCACATTGGACCTGAAAGTTTCAGGAATGCAAGCTGCAGACAGACTTTTATATATTATCTACTTTTAATAACTAGGAAAGAAAGAGTCAAAAGATTTATCAAGAAATCCACAGCATTGTATACACAGTATGCACTACTCCATGTAAACAGTGAATATAAATATCATGAGTCACTGGCTGAGTCATTCTTCCTATGCTTATTTTGAAGTTAAAAGCCTGCTTTGTACATAACCAAGCCATCTCTTACTGGCTTTCATTGATGCCAAATGACTGAACAAGAAGATAGTCTGCATAAGCCCTCACAACTGTAAAAGGCTTAGAAGATCCAAACAACCCAGATACAAGAAGGTACATATTTGTAGCAAGCCAGGTTTTCCCTTGCTTCCCTTATTTAATAATACTTGGAAACATAACTAAAGGGTTGATTGAGGAATATTATATATTACTAATTGTTTTCTTACAGATAAAAAGTATGAAAAGTAATCAACTGTAACTATGTAACATATAGACAATACAATCAATTTGTCGCTCAATCCAAAAATGCTAGTTATGTTATTCAAATTATTATGGTGACTTTGTGTCATTTATTTTTTGTTTAATTTACCAGAGATGCTGGTCAGATGAGATTGCTGTTTGGTTACTTTCAAACGTTGAAGTGTCTATATTGAAAGAGTTTCTATGTGACCTTTCTACAAGAAAGATCTATACTGAAAAATGCCAGGAAATCTTCTCAAAAGGAAGAGTAATTTATGCTGATGTTCATGTATAAGTAAATCAGGCACAGCTGTTGATTTCAGATTTAAGCAACTGTGCTGCAAGTGAGGCCTAATAGTTTATGACCACAAATAATGAAAGATCTGCAGGTGGAGGGCAGTTTAAATACAAATAATTATAAATATTTACGTTGCAAATCAGTGGTGTCATGACTGTCTTATTTACAATCATGTTTACAGGTCTGGCTGTTATGACTGTGAACATCCATGTATTGAAAGACTATTTCTCTTCCTGAATGCCAGACATTTATTTTAATTATTTGTTGTTACTTTGAAAGAGTTCTACTTTGTTTAATTTGTGTAAACTTGAGTTTGCCTTTTTTCCTCAATCTTTGTTGTTTTGCCTCTTTCCCTGTCCCTCTTTTTCTAGGTATAAATCATCAGTATTGTATAAATATTAGTGGTGAAGCATTTTCAGACTTGCTACTGCCTGTACTGCCTCTAACTCTTCAGGCACAGATATTCCTAACTACCTTGTTTTTCTTTGGAAAGGTATCACAATATGCAATGTGTCTTCACTGGCACTGCCAGAACATTCTATTTACATGAGAGCTCCAAGATTTAGCAAAGTCCATTCCTACATGCCTTTAACGATCCTTCCAGGTTCCACTCCCACACCCAATGCTCTAATTTCAAAAACCCTGTAGGAATACTCTGGAGACCAATTTTCTAGCACTCTATTACAATCCATTCCTCAAGGTTCTATAGTAAACTCTATCAGCTGGAAATTTGTTGGTGTATCAGAAAACATTTTTGTATCCTACATGTGTTGAGAAAAAACTCAGCATGCAATAAAAGAAAAAATATACGTGTTTTCTGTCCTCCTTCCATCCCTGTCTCCCCTCAGAAGATAGGGAGTGTGAAGATGAGCGAGAGCAGGAGGGGGATGGAGTAGAGGACTAGAAAGACTACGAGTAAGAGCCATTTATGGACTTCCCTCTTTTCCTCCTCCCTGGTTCTACTATCCTAAACAGACCTGAGGGAAGAAAACAGACTAAAGACACAAATAAGCGTAATGCAATTGCCGTATATTATTCTAAGACAGGCACCTGACTGGCAGACAAAAACAGACTTTGCTTTGAAAGTTTTAATATCTTTGTTTTTGGAACTGGAAAAAGAGATCTGGAATTTTTGCTCAATGCTATATGTTTCTGCTTGCTCAAAGGTATCAGATGAACCTCAGATAAGATTCTACCTTCCCAATAAGCTAAACTAGTGGAGGTGCTGATAAACTCAACACCTCAGGCTTTCAGATGACCTAAGCTTCTTCAGAGTTGCACCCATAGCTTACCAGCACATTGTCTTCTGTTACTCTCACAGGTTGCAAATTCTTGCCTTTAAGTTGTTAAATATGTTCTTTTTCAATTAAAAGCCAGCACCTAATCTAGTTAAATGCTAATAGGAACAAAAAAAAAAAAAAAAAGATTAATATTTGCTTTGTCCAAACATGCATTTTAACATTTTTTTCTCCATAATACAAACTGAAGAATAATTCTTTCTATATATACGAACACAGCTTGCCTATACCAATAGAAAAAGTGAACAAAATACCAGTTCAGCTCTAACACAAACAAACAAAAAAAGTCAAAAAACGTTTGTGATTTAAGAAAAGGATCCAAAGACCACAGAAGTTTGATGCTTTTCCTCTGAAAAACGTTCATACTTTTCCCATTCTTTCTTCTATCTATATTTCACATTTTATAACTCTGTGCATTATGACAATATCTGCAGGACTTATCTGTGATCAACTCTTCAATACTACTGACCATTGAACTTCAATCATAATTCTGAACTTCCAGGTCTGTGAATGCTTGTTTTGTGTTGTTGGTTGATTCTATTTTTATTTTTTAAAGAAAACATTTTTTCTCATTTTAACTAAAATCAATTATTGGATTCATGACAACAACAGAAAAAAATTCAAAAAACCAGTATCAGTTTCACTGATTCCTATTTCAATTAAAGTCCTCTTTCATTCCCATCATTCAAATAGCAGCAGGTTCCACAGTGGCTAAATAGACATGTGCATGGGAAAATCTGTGCCTGTAACTTAACTCGAGATGCAAAATCTCACCTAACCATGGTGCACTGTCCATTATTAACAGAAACTAACCTTGTTAGAATCTCATTCAAATAGTGGTGATGTGATAACTCTATGTATTTAAAGGAGCATGACCACCGTTCACCAAGTAGACCAGACCAGCTGAGATTTCAATATGTAATTTCAGTGTAGCTACATATTTCAGAGGTTCAGTTAACCATGTAATGATTTCCATCCATTTGCACTAAGAATTATTATTCCCTGACTCAACAACATCTTGCCCATGATTATATATAAATATCAAAGAAGATCCACATAATTCCTAGCAATAAAACAAAGATACAAGTACATGCTATGTATGTGCAATAGCAACAGAAATGAGGTAACTATTCAGGGAACTAAGCGTATAGTGTCATGGAAATAAAATGACTGGTCACATTCAGGGAGATAATTTCTGTGGAAAAAGTAGAAATCCTTTGCATAGACTTGGTATTATTCCGCACTAATGCAACTCTAGCAATAATATCAAAGAATAGAGTAAAAATTAATCATTCTTACTACATATTTTAAAATACTTATGTCAAATGGATTACACTGACCAGCAGACATGTATAAACCATAAACTTTTAAAATTGTATTTGTAAACAACTTGCACCTATTTTTCAATTAACCCTCATTACAGTAACAGATAAAGATCTTCATCCCTAATTAGAAACAAGAGATATTTTAATGCTATCTCTTCATGGAAGCTAGAAACGCTGAAGTTAAAGCAACAATATCTTCTCCATTATCTCTTATTTACCACCTCACCATTCATGGCACTCACTGTTTGCCTTTCAGAGCCAAGTCCTCTAAACTCTACCAAAGCACCTGAAAAGATGTACATAGTACTATCAATACAGGATTGGATAGAATCTTTACAATGTCTAGGATTTAGTGGTTTAGGATTCCAACTTTTATAAACTAAATTCAACTAAATTCTTCCCTTGATAGTCAATGAACTTGCACTCTTAAAATTCAAAAGGAAATTCTAAACTATGAATGCTTTCACAAGATTCTGAAGAACTTTGAGAACTGTCTTGTGATATATTAGGTATTAAGTTTCATGTGGCATATCTACAGTACATCTCCAACATAGTTCCAAGGGCTTCCTATGCATCTTTAGGATTACTTCCTTTTTTTTATCCCCTTCTTTTTTTTTTAGAGATGCATTTCTTAAGTGGATTGCAGAAGCTATCAACAGATTTAAGAACAAACAATTTAACAAACAATTACAATCCAACAGTAGAAAATATAACCACATGTTATTCTTGAGGAAAAAGTACAGAACACAGAGCAACTGAATGATACATTTTACTTTCCACTTAAAGATGTGCATTTCACAGAAATCAGGTAGCATTTTGCCTGTTCCATCTTTGGTTTGTTTTAAAAATTAATAAAATTGCTCAGGCTGTATTTCACTATCTCTTGTGGTTTTGTACATTGAATAGATTTTATAAATGATTCTGTATATCAGTGTTTAAGTTTACTGAATAAAAAAATGAGCTGATGACAATACTAAACTACAGTGAGAAAAAACAAAGCAAAAATTACTTCAGATATTTTACCAAGGGTTAGGGTCTCAACTGCTCTCAGCAATTCAAACAGCAGTCATAATCTGAAATGTTTTTGTATTTAACTACCCATGATGAATGTAATTAATTCTAATTTTTATTCCTTATTTATGCCTTCAGTTATCTACCAAGCCCTCAGCATGATGCTACTCCTTAGTATGCACTGAATTGCTGAAGATTGCTCAAAATTTTTAACTTCTCTCCTAATCCATGTGGTTCCTCCTTAAAGTCCAGGATAAACATTCCCTATAAAGTTATCCTCTAGAAAGCTAAGGAAGTCACCAAGCCATGTGTTTCTTGCAATCTAAGTCAGTAAAATTACAGTCACTAAAATTCATTTAGTCCTTATTAAATAAATTCAAGGGGGCTACTACTGTAATTGGAGGGATTTTTTTAAATTATTATTATTATTTTACAATGTCACATATTCTAATACATATTTTCATATTGTGAGACAGAACATATATTTTTCTGGTCAAACAAAAAAATTGTGACAGGGTTGTATGTAGTAAGTAAATTAAATGCCTATTAAGTGTATCATAATGATATTTTCAACTAAACTATTATTTCAGCAGAAGACTGACAGGACCAGGGAGGAAAAAAAATAAATCAAACTTCTATGGAAAGAGCAGAATTAAACTATGAATAAAAATGAAATAATTATGAATTTTACATAAATTAATAAAAAAAGTAAAAATATCTCTCAAAGAAGTTGCACCATCATAAACTCCTCCATATCAGAACATTAGAATTTTATTTGAAGCCTAAATCTACATGCTTCCACAACTGTTTTTTTGCTTTTCTGTTACACTAGAAAGCAAGATGATATTGCTAATGAGTTAATTTTCTTTTTAATGAGTTAATTTTAATACCAAACTGAATTGCTATTTATGATAGATTAATGTCTATGCTTGTTCTTTTACTCAGGAAACAGCAGGTATTTTACTCTAAATGAAACAGCAAGAACTCAAATAGTTTAACAAGCTCAACACGTTACAGTGGATACAAGGGTTCAACTTAAGTCTTAGGTGACCACCACATGCATATTTTCAGTAATGTTTTCAGATACACTGCACAGTCTACTGCATCTTCCTCTGACGCAAATACCTCCTACACAAGGCCTAAATGCATTTCACAGGGAAATTAAAGCAGAATGTTCTGAGACAGATTTAATGAGAAGGCACTTGTGACAACAGGAATTGATAGTTTGTTACTACGAAACAGCTGACATTTTATAAAGGAATTAGCACATGATATTTCAGTGCTTTCCAGTCTAAGGTTAGTACACAGAGATAGAAAACCATGAAGAAAGTAACTGAAGAAAAATATAGTGCATTGCTATGGTATAAACAGTTTGGACATGCAGCTGCACATGCAAAAACTCCCTGACATACATAATGGCTGTTCTGTGTTCTCTTGATAGAAAATGGCAGGCCCTGTTCATCTCATTATCAGGAAGATGTATGCACCAGAGAAAGCATCATCATGTCTAGCATCAAAAGATAACCATCCTAAACAGGAAACTTAATGGCTAAATAGAAAAAGGAATCTGAAGTTATTCTCTACAAGATATTTTCTACTGATTAGAGTTCAAGAAAGCTCCACTGTTTTCTTGCTTCTACAGGCACAAGTAGGAGTAACACACGTCCATTAAAACAAAACAAACAAAACAACAAAACAAAAAACAAACAAACAAAAAAAACAATTCAAATCTTTATATCCAGATTGCTTCTAGTCAAATCTTTGAGACAAAACTGAAGACTTAAGCTTGCCTTTCTGACTCCTATAACAGTTTTAGGACACATAAATTATTTCTTTCCTTTTTTTATACATCACAAAGTGGTTCTGTGGTTCAGTTATTCCACAGGCCATGACTTTGGTTATGTAGGAAATTCTACCACTGCATGTTTGAATCAGGTACATGAACATCACCAGTGTCCACCACTGTGGTTATTTTGAAGCCTAATCCTGTTCACAGATTACACAGCCTGAACTGTAGTATGGATTTGTACTGCAGGTATGTATTTGTGATTCTTTGCACTCAATATTTCACTGCCAAGAGGGAAGGCTGCCTAAATGCCATTTTTATCTTAAAAAATTTTGAGGGGTGAAGAGGGCTAGTTCAGATTTTCAACTTGCATTTCAATGCTAAATTAATTGCCTTCTCAGTAGCAAAACAACAAATAAGGCAACATCAAAAAAAAACAGTGAAATCAAAATTTTTAGAAATTCTAATTATTAAGACTCCCATAACTGCCGTGATTTCTTAAAAAAAGGCTTCCTAATATTACAAAGTTTACTGTGGTAGCTCTGCTTTAATCTGCAGAGCATCTAATTAAAAGGTCACCACCACTGTCTGCAATCAGTTATCATATGAAGAGAGCCAAGACCAAACTGAAGGACTGATTTAGCAGGGAGATCAAGCTCAATGCAATAAGAAAGGTTAGTGACACAAAAGAGAATCTCATTCTGTTGTGTGGCAAACACTGCTATTGAAATAAATTAAAGAATAGTTTCCTTTTTCTCTCTTAGGGTATGTCAGTATTCAAAAATAATAAATATGGCAATAGTTAATATGTATGTTCAAAAATCCTTGAAGCTATAACACTTGCAGAATAATTGATCCTCAGTTTTGTGTGTATAGCTGTCAGAAGTATGTTGTGGTTGGTTATTATAGCCATAGGAAATGAGTACTTATGTTTCCCCTACATTCTTCAAACAAAAACCTTGTAATGGTTCACTGTCAATGCTATCAAAGGTCAAACAAATAATTTTATTATATATAGTAAAAGTACAGTTGGACTGAAGTTATATCTGGCTTAAGGAAATCTTACTTTTTCCAAAATACACACATAACATAAATTTAAGTAACATTTGCAAGATATCTCTTTATCTTTGCATCTTATATTCTGAACTGCATCTTCTGAGTCAATTACCAGTATGCTTTATTTCCAGACACTTTCAACGTACAAACAAAAAAGTGATATAAGCATGTTGAACTAATATAAAACAGTATTTCTTATCACTTTTCTGCAGTTCACTTGCTTCTTACTGCCTTGCTTTTCTTCTCATTTCTCCTGTGGTTACTTTTTTTTTTTTTTTTTTAAATCTCCTTTTAACATTTTGAAATAAATGAAAAGAAAATAACAATCCCAAAAAACTCATGCCAGTTGGCAGGGAAATTAAAAATCACATATTCAAAAGTGCTTTCCCAGTTCATGAAAACATCTCTAATGAGACAGATGAAAATATGAATTGCTCCTAATGAGCTCAAAATTGCACATACTTCCCTTAGTTTAATTTTGTAAGCCTTCACAGATATTTTGTGTAATACTTTATTATGAAACAAGAAGTGGCCACAAGGCTGTGATAACCAATTTGTGAGATTAAAGTACTCAACTTGAATGGTTTCATTAACTTTTAAGTCACAAGTCAATGTTAGCTCGAAATACAATTCCTTTGCTATTCATAGAGGGTCTCAGTGGCTTCCAGCCTTTTGGAGTTATTTGCAAATGGGAAGAATAACATTTTGACTTGCCATCACTTGCACAGTTACACAAGAGCAATTTACAGCAAAACAGGAAAGAATAAGGCCATCATGGATCTGGACCCTTGTTTCCAGCTGAATCAATACAGCTCCTTCATGGTACAGCCCTATTCATCTGCACTCTCGATTCGTACATTCTATCCAGATTTTGAATGAAATGAAACAAAAACAATAAAAAGTCTGCTACCCTTTATGAAAAGACTTCAGGATAGCAAGGAATGCATTAGGTCACATCAGAAACATGTATCATTACACCGCTGAAAAAAATAGAAATTGCAAGAAAGATGTCAATAGTTTTAAAACCTTAACAACTTAACTGAACTTGCTTTTAAATATATCTACTTAGAGTGAAAGAAGCAGCCTAGGACGATATGCATTTAGCTTTTTTCTTTTTTTGCTTTTTATTTTTTTCTTTTACTTACTGCTTATTTTCCTTCATCGGTTTCAGAAAAAAAACAAACAAAAAAACATTATTGAATCATATAGGAAGCATGTGTGGCCTTTAAAATCCTTGTAAATGAGTACTGTTGGCAGAACAATTAGCATTTAAAGGCTAGAATGACCTTAAATCTGTGCATCATTGTGATTAGTTTGGATTTTAATATCAAGTACAGAACCAAGAAATACCTTAGTTGCCAAGATAAAGAAGCTCCTAGCACCAACAAAAGGACATTGGGTAATAGGTTGAAGCATGTGCAATGAAACATAAAGGACAAACTTGTATGATTATGTTTGATTTGTGTTGATTTAGCAACCAAGCAGAAGGGCCTTCCTGGGCAGCGAGCGTAGAAAAATAAGAGATCAAATCAACTATTTCTGATGTAGCATGGATGAACCAAGCATGGGAGAACCAGCCTACATGAATTATTCCTCTACTGATTTTCAAGTTACTGAAGATAAAAAGCTGTGCATAAATTTTGTTTTCAAGGAATCACTGGGTAATCATACTTTAATACAAATGTTCTAAATGAAAGAGATGGAATACTTTACTTACATAATTTATATACGTATTTTTACACATATAACTTGTATATACAAGAGGTCTCACTTTGAATGTTGAAAATAATTACACTAATTCACATAATATCTCTCAATTCCGAATTTGGATGACTTGTTGTATCCCTAGAAATGACATGTCTGGCTTGGGTGCAGGGAAGTGTGCTAGAGTTGCTGCTGCTGACAAAAACAAGTGAGTCAATCAAAAAGCCAAAAACTGAACATGTTTACTGGAATCCTGATGCTAGTTTTCAGTACTCTAGATATGCTTATCTGAGTCTTCAATTAAAACAATATAATGGACTATAGAAGTGTCCCCAGCCAGTGAAATTGTTTAATTTAAATCATTATGGTTCAGTTTTGTTCTAGCTCTCATTCTCATATTTCAAACTAATTTAAGATATATTTACTACACATAATTCTATGTAGTAAATATTACCATAAATGTCTGACATTGTAATAAATACAATTGCATTCAATCTTTAGAACTGTATTAAGATAAATGGTATCCTGAACATCAATTATTTACATGAATAATTCATAAGGATTCAATTTTCTCAAAGAATCCTACATAACCAAGTAGTCAAGACATTAGTTACTCCTGATACTAGTAATACTGCAGATGTAGCACAGGAAAACCCACTGAGATCCGAAAATCGCACACTATGCTGGTCTTCACAGAAAGACTAAGGTAGCGCAGTGAATGTTATTGTTTGGCATCACTGACATTTGGTCATCTGCTGTCCTTGCAAGGAGCAGGCAAACAGCATTTCAGAGGGTTTTCAACAGACTCCCTAATGCAGATTTGCTAACTTATGTTAAGTGCATTATCTTGTCAGTTTTGCATCTTCCATCTGGATTAAACCTGTGATGTACAGATTGCTGTGGAGGAGACTATTTAAAGTCAGATGTTAGAGCACATTAAGTAATTTATGCACTCATCCCAGGTGCTCTACACAGATATTTCAGATAGCAATTTTCTTAATATAGCTTACATAAATAGTTAGGTGTCTACTGTTCTTTAAATTCTAAGTAACAGATTATTATTCAAGAGATGACAGTTCCATATAAATATACATTACCAATGTATGTAATTGTACATAGCTTCTGAACATATTTAATAATTCACAGGTAGATTAAGGGTCAAACTAGACTTCTGTTTGACATACATACAAAAATATTAAAATCTTGACAGAACACTTATGGTTCTCTGTGACCCAACCAGCAAATTCAAATATCTTACCAAATTTGTCCGTTCTACTGTGGACATTCTTTGTGCTGGGTTCACAAAATGCATCTATCTCATGAGACTAGGTCAATCCTGTGTACTCTGTACTTCCTAAATACAAACAAATGCAATTTTCAGTAAGTTCATACTTAAGTTTTGTGACTCTCCAATGTTAGAAAAAGCACTCTAGTGAAAGATCAGTGAAGATAATCATATCCTAAGTTTCTCCTGTAGTTTAAAATTAGTGATTTAGAATTTCTTACAAAGACTGCCCTGTAGATTTCACAATTAATTTCTTATGTCTGAAGATAGAACATTGATTCCTACATAAAAATGTTAAGTTCACAGAAGTCAAGGTGAAGGATCATGTTTTATTCATGTGTAGTATAGTTTATTTTATAAAATTATGAACATTATTTTCCACCTCAATTTCATTTTACATGTAATTATAACAGCATTTAAAAACTAAGGAATTTTCCTGCAATGGTTATCATTTGATGAGACTAGCGATGAAGATGAAGGGGAGGGGAAATTGTCAGCATATTGTGAACATTACCAGACTTCCAATCAGAATTGAAAGTTTGATATCCATACACTTTGCAAAAATAGTCTGTGTTAAAAGAGTTCTGAAGGAGTTCAAGGTACCAAATAGGTTGAATCTGGTAGTAAGAACAACAAAAGTTTAGTAAACAGAAAAAAATGCAACAGATAAGAGATGTATTAAAAATAGAGAGTAATATATGCATTGGTAATGTCAGGAGCACAGAAACACATTTTAAGATATAATTGTGTCATGTAGTACTGCCAGTATATAAATAAAATGCATTCAGTAAGCAGGGAAATGAAGACATTTAAAACCAGAAACAAGTGTCCAGGCAAGAAGTATATATAACAAGAGAAGGGGAAATAAACCTCTTGAAATAAGCAGAATGTCCTAACTGTATAACCTGGTATATAAGAAAAAATTGTGTATATGCATTCACCTGTAAATAAAATAAAAATGGCAAACTAGTACAGAATTTGGGAGATGAGAGGAAATCAACCGAAGACTATGCAAGCTGTAAAGAATATTCAGTTATATTTTGGCCTGAATGTAGGGAAAAAAAAAAAACAGGATGTTGTTGACTGTAAGCAAGCCTCTCTCACTCCAACCAGCTCTTGAAATTCTTTATTACAAAGTCAAAGTGTTCTTGAAGTATGGCTGGTCAAGCATGGCCATAAAGAACTGACTAAAGTTATTTTTCCCATAGTTAAGACAAGCGATTCCTCTATTACAGTTCAAAAGTCTCTCCCCTTCATAATGGTTATCTGACTGAAACTATGAGTAATGGAAAACAAACTACAACTCTTTACATGCTAGAACTGCAAGGCTCAGTGCTGATGCAAATTTTTTGCAAAAGTCTGCATGCTATGAAATTCTCGGAAAGACAACTAAATGGTGGCATTAGATCTCATATTTATTTCCATTAAACTTACTAAACTGCATTCAGAACAAAGAATAACTGAAGAAACTTCACATATATAATAAGCAACTGTTGGCACAATATTTTTTGGAGTACTTACGTTACAAAGTACAGCTCCATTCTACTAAATACTTTGGTATAGAAAGCCCGAAAGTCAAGTTTATTGTGAACCTTAAATGTTCTAATTTCAGTTAAAAAAAAATAAATCACACTTAATGTTGCATTCACTTAGTTTTCAAAATCCAAACGTATATTATGCTGTGTGCACTAACACAAGCAATGTGATAATCAATTCCATTTAGCATGCTGAATAGAAGTAATTTCATTACATACTAATATTGAAAAAGTACTGGGATTAAATTTTCCTTACAAAGGCCTTATAGTAAGCCTTTTTATTTGCAGTTAATGTACTATACAGGTACCGTTAAAATTTGCTCTTCTTAATTCCAATACCTTAATCCAAATTCTTCTTTAGTTATATGTGAATACCACTATTAAAAATAGTGATATTTCAAAATTACAGTGAAATAACCAAATTAAAAATATTGCAAATTGTTGAAAATGAGAGGATGCACTCAATTATGGTACAGATTCAATTCCTACTGATATATTTTCACTTACCTATAATATTCCTGATTCTTCAAAAGAATAAATATTTGCCTTTCCAAATGAGAATGAAAACAGTGTTAGAATATACACCTGGATGTCTTTAAAAAAGAATAATTCATAGGTCTTGAAAAGCTGTTAATTAGAAACAAATCTACTCCAAAGAACTTTCCATCAAAGACTGAGCACGCAGCCCACTGTGCAGGCATATAGGGATTTAATAAAATCTATGTAAAGTAGTCTTTAAAATGCTTGAACTGTTGATCATGTGTAAAATAAAGTAATACTATACCCTGTGCCTAAACCCTAAATCAGCACTCTGAAAGTTTGGACAGCTGCACCCAGGGCAGTGTCTTTGAAAGTAATCTTTCCTTCTTCCCATCCACCCCTTTCAGAGAATTCAACTTGACAGTGCCTGCACAAGATTAAAAAAACAAGTCTTTCACTGTCAGGCAAACACACTCTCTTAAAGAAACAGAATGTGCTTGCAAATGAAGAAACAAAACCAGCCTAACAACTTCCCTTTTAACACAGACCTAAAGAGCTTAAGTTTTATGTCCAGCCAAAAGTCATACAACTTTTCAAGTTACTGTATTTCAGAATCTCAAATGATTGCATTAACCTGCAATTCAGGATTTTCCCCAGCTAGATAATAAATGGTTGCCTAGTTTTTTATATAGTTTATAAATCTACGGAATACAAATCCATTACAGTGCCCAAAGATTGTAATAGTTATGCTTTTGTTGTTCAGCTACAGGGCATTCTAGAAAAGTTGAAGCCCATAAAATTAAATGAAAACTTACTCATGAAAACATAAAAAGAAAAATATCAATATGCTACTAAAAATTATCATTAAAAGCCTATTCAGTTTCTACAAAGACCTTAACATTTAAAAACTAATATTCCTTACCGAGTGAGTAAGGTAGGGTCCAAGAGTGCATTTGCATTACAATCACACACACACTGGGGAGAATGGTTTTAAACTAAGATGGAGAGGTTTAGGTTAGATACTAGGAAGAAGTTTTTCACACAGAGGGTGGTGACACACTAAGTGGTACCCTACTGGATTACCAAAATCACTACAGAAAATTAAACAGTGGTTAATAAGAATCACACTTTTCTATTGTGGGAGAGCTCAAAATATTCTTATACGCATAGAAAATGCACTGAAAAGAAAATGCAGGATCAGATCATGAAAGCTTAAGGTATCAGAAGTTGATAAGGACTTCTCAATCATTTAAGTGTATTCACAGGGTTAGGATTTCTGTAGCACAACATTACAGATTGTAAGAAATCTTCTAGAAAAGTTATTACCTTACATTTTATTATATCAATTAGTTTGGGTTTTGGTTTTTTTTTCCTTGTTCTCTCCACTTACTGACTCAGATAGATACATGCATAAAATTTAAAGTATTTTATGTATCAAATTTCAGGGGAAAATATTTCTAAATTCATGTTTAAAGATTGAGCTTTAGAGACTTCCATCATTTTTGTACTTCTTTCTCTACCCAAGATCAGAGCCCAAGCCATATGTTTACACATACTTATAGCCATCTACTATTTTGTACCTAGCACAAAATAATTTTTACTTGAAAGTTTTCCAGTCTTCAGTTATCTGACATTTCCACAGTCTGCCTGTCCAGAACACTTTAATATGTTTTACATCAAGGATTTGTGATATGACTTACTCCATTAATATAGTGAACTTGATTTATTCATCCTTGTTAAATGCTTAAGCAATATCTCTGTTCTTCCTTCTTTGCAATAAGGGGGAAACCCCATAAACTTGCATACTATGAAATTAATGACATTTATCTCTTAAAACACTGTATGTAACAACATGTTAGGAAAAAAAAAAAAAGAAAAAGAGTATGTAGTTGCATCTTCTGCTTGAGCAAAAAAAATATATATATAAATTCCTCAAAATATTCAGAATATTTCTTTTGAACAGTACCAGGCTGTGTCTAAAACAACGGGACTTCAGAAGAGTAAAAGAGGCACACTGTAAAGTGATGCAATCACAGAAAGGCCCATGTTGGAAGGGACCTCAAGGATCATGAATCTCCAACCTCCCTGCCACAGGCAGGGCTCGTAGCCTCCCTGGGCAACCAGGCTTGTCCAGGACCCATCCAACCTGGCTTTGAGCACCTCCAGGGACAGGGCATTCACAACATCTCCGGGCAGTCTGTTCCAGCACCTCATGACTCTCATATTAAAGAGCTTCCCCCGACATTCAACTTATTTGAGGTTTTTTCTTGTTGAAAGGAAGTGTATTACAACTCTAGAAATCTTTACAATTTATTTTTATTTTCTTAACTATTTATTTATTAATCTTCACCATCCTCTAAATATTCTTCTTTGCTCTGTCCTCTACCAAATATGTGCTGGTAGGAACTTTTAAGAACTCAAAAGAATTAGATGTTTGATACACATTCATATACAGCTAAAGAGAACACAGTCATTTATCCAACAGATAAGCTACCAGGAACTTCCAGTAGTTAACTAATTAACCATTTCTGTATTGACAAAATTATCTAGACTACAGCCAGCAAATCTACAATCTTGAATTCTGAAATAACTGAAAATTTTTGGAGAGAGAAACAGCTTTGAATTGTTTGAGTGCTTATACAATTATCACTGCAAACAAAGCCAAAAGTATATACTGAGGTTTAGATACTGCCAGGATAAAAATAATAACACTGAACACTTCTCCTCTTTACTAGACTTAAGGGATTTTCATGAAAATATCTGAGAGGCAGCAAGCATCTGTGTTCTGAAAATGCAGAAAAAAGTTTATGTACTTCTATTGATTAATAGAATGTTACTGTGGGAGAATGAAATAGAAAACTATGTTAATAGTAAGATTACAGCTAAATGATTTCTTAGGTTGCAATAGTGATGAACAGAGGTTGCCATGAACTCAGAGACACAATCTGAAATTACAGCACTGTGTCAAGGGTCAATGCTAGCTTTGTTCATTTAGTAAAATCAAATATTTACTTCATAAACTACTAGTTAGCAAGAGAAAAATATTGCTTTTAGAAGCAAATGAACAAATTGATTAATTACTTATCATTCCTACAGTTATTGGATTTAGAAACCTAATCCTCGCAAAATATAAATGATGGAAAACTGCTTGCAGAGCCTCTTGCATCTTTGCACATTTTACAAGTGATCTTCCAGAAGTGAAATCAGAAGTTCCAAGTTGTGGTTATCAAACAGCCTATTCAAGATAAGGCTACTTTCCATGGCTACCAAATTTGTAATCACAGTATACCAACTGGATCACCTGTTAGCATATATGCTATAATCTACAGTCAATTACAATGAAAAGGCAGTTAAACACAGCTTTGCTACCAAGCAGACAGTTGTCTGTGAAAAGCAAGTTTGCACAAAATTAGTGCGTTTCAACACTTGTGTTGATGTTTCCTCAATTATGGATCTTGTTATCACAAAATAAGTATTAAAAGCATTAAGCTGGTATAGATGTTGAAATTGCCGTTTTTGAAAGATAGTAATTTCTTTGCTAGGAAGAAAAATGAATTACAAACACAATATATAGCTTTAAAAAAAGACTCCAAAAATAAGCCTTTGTTTCCCCTTCCCCCCCCCTCCACCTCCCAAAACAAAAAGTCACACTGCACAGTAAATATTTCTTAAGAGGTCTGAACCCATACAAATAGCACAATAATATCTCAGACAGGAAATGAGATCATATATTTACCACCATGAGTTTCATACATTCTGACAACAAACATGCAGTGACTACTATCACAAACAGAAGTCTATATTACATCTTTTCAAACAGAGGAAATGCTGGAAAGACAGATAAAGCTGTCATGAAAGACAGCCCTGTAGCCAGTAATCTTTTTCATTATTTTCAATTTCCCCTTGGTCTTTTCTTATTCATCATCTATGTATGAATATGTAATTCTGACACTTCTAATATTACAGTGAATAGTACATTCACCATAGTGACAATTAAATAAGAAAAATGCACAGTCAGGATGCACAAAACCAATATTAATTAACTGATTACAATTTTTCTTTGAATTTTATTTTAATGCTTTCCAGATATTATGTTGTTTAGATAGCTGATAATATTTTTATTCTTTCTTATTTAATTTGGAGAGTTAATATTTTTTCAAGAGACATTTCAAATAGAAAGGAATGAATAAAGCTTTTTTTTTGTTTTATTTATTTTTTTTTTTAAATATGAGCACCTACATTCCCATATTACTTGGCAGTAACATAGGAAAAGAGATACATTTGTTACTCCAATTTTCCTGACTAAAATCTTCAAAGCTGCGTGCCTTACATATTGCATCATTTTGCACTTAATTAGAAATGTTCAGATATTGTGAGGAAAGCAATGTCCTTTAGAATGAAAAACATCAGAGCAAGGCTTAGCCATCCTCTGAAAGAAAAGCATCCTCTGGAAGGTCAGCAATGACAAGGATTTATCTTGGAACCAATCATTTCAGTACTTTCATTATATTACCCTGGCACAAGAAACAGATAAGCATTGCTAAAACAAAGTTAGGACTACTGTCAATAAAGAGTAAAATGGGGTTGCATTAAACTGCATTATCTCAGTGGCTGAAGTTATGGAAATTGAATGAAAGACAGAAGTATAAAAGACAATTCAGCTAGCAACTAGCAAGAAAAGCCCACCGCTAAACCAAGATATCATTGATTAGAAATGACTGTAGAGAGCAGAAAAGCCTTAGAAGCCAGCAATGCAATACAACCCTACTCCTACATAGATATTTGTAGAAGTCAAAAAATGCCATCACAAAAAAGTATAGTATAGATTAGTGTTAACCCTATGTAAAACATATCATCAAAACAATTTTAAAAAGAATAAAATAATTCAAACATATTGTAAATATATACAGAGGAACATATTCAGGAAAACAATATTAGAATGACTTCAGATATGGCATTTTTATGAAAGGATTTGCTCATGCATCAACATCAAGGCTAAATGGAAATGAATGACTTATGAGTATATATATGCACTCACTGTGTCAGGGTTCTAATTACATCCATTTTACAGCAGATAATGTTCTCTAAATGTTATGTCTTTAGTAGCCTTTGCTGTTGCTGTTGTCATGTGAGCTAATGAAACTAGTTGGCTGACAGAGGTCAGTCTCTCTGAGCTATTGTCTGCTAAAGCCTTCAGGTCCACTACTCTTTTCTCTTGCTGCAGGCCAACCTTGTGGACCAGGCTCTGAGCTCCTCCCCCTCAGGAATCCCCTGTGAATATATCTGTTACCCAAGGCCCTTAGAATGCATCTGCAGAAACTGCTGTAAAAGTTCTGCAGCGGTATATGGAACAGATACAAACGTAACCCTAATATGTTGTAGAGGAGAGAGACAAAAAGTAAATCAAATGATTAAAGTAACTGTCATAAAGGCCAATGCAGTTTAGGATTAGAATCATAGAATCATTAAGGCTGGAAAAGACCACTAAGATCATGTAGTCCAACAGTCATTGCCAGTTCATGAGTTAAAGCTGGAAACTAAGAATTTTCTACTTGTAGAGCTCTCAAAGACTTAAAAGTATTCTGGAATAGCTCCAGATGGTAAGCATGAGTAACAAAATAAACTTTTTAAAAATATTTCTTCATAAATTTAAGGAAGGAATTCCATGTGTAAAGTGATTGATCGGACTAGACTGAATGGTCTTTCCAGACAATTCCTTCAAGTCCTATGATTCCACCTCTCTACCCTACTTCAGTTCTACCTACTTCAGTAGGTTGTTCCTCACTGCTCCTATGGAATTTTTATACTCAGGACATACACTGGAAAAATCAGTATCAATTTTTTTATTATTATTATTGTTTTTTGTTGTTGTTTTTTGTTGTTTTACCAGAAGTGCAGGAGTAGTATTACAATGCAAATGAAGAATATAAGTATCAAATATACAAATGTCATATTACCTGTAGAAGATGGGTCAAAATTACCTGCAACCCACAGCTGGTCAACTATAAAAGCAGTTTATAAGCATGCAAGATCATTTGGATAGATAGACATGATAGATTAGCTGTTGATATGTACTTGATACAATTAAAAAGAGATAAACAGGTCCTAACTTTATACTTAGGAAACTATTAGGAAGTTGTTGCAACAGCTGTTGTAAATTAGTCCACCATAATGCTTCTACATTCTGCTATTAGATACACAGTAAAATCAGAGCTTCTTGAAAAGCAAAAATAAAGATGTGTGAAATTGTTTTAACAAGATATTACAAGATATTTAGCTTATGAAAAAGACTACTCTTTTTATTTCAATTCAGATTTCCTAGAAATTTCAAAGAAAGATTTTACTTCTAATCCACTTAAATTTCACTACAACATTTCCTCCAGTTGAGGCCCTACTTTAATTTAAGGTACTTTCTTAAAATCCTCAAGACCACAAAATTTATTTTCACTCTTCTCCTAATACTAGGAATTTATGATCAACTGCTAAAAATAAACTAACTACATATGCCAAAATCACAGCAGAGCATTCAAACACTTTGTTTTGTTTTATATTCAAACTTCGGGAGCTTTTTAGTACACTCTTCTGTTCCTACAGTCTTAATGAAACATGACTGGGAAGACAGAAGAGTGAAAGGATGGGAGAGGATTCAGGAATAGTGAAAAATAAGAGAAATTGAAGGGAAAAGAAAACCTTGTAGGAACTTTGGAAAATTACCTGTTGCTGATGATACTCAGCTATGAAATGCAGACATCTTAATATGTTCATCTAACACGTTTTCCAAATGCTTCTTTTGTTGCTTAATGCAACTTAAAGTCAATGTTCCCTGATGAAGAGCACAAAGTAAGGCCTAGAAGTTTTAAGTTCAGCTCTATTCAACAAAGCTGGCATAACTTTTCAAGACTGAAATGCCAAAGTTTGAGTTAGAACTGAGATTCTGCAGCAGGCTCCATTATTTCTGAGATGAAAATAAAAAAAATGCATTCTCAAATGTCGTGAATACTAACTTTTACATGACTAACAGCTGTTTTAATAGATTCTGTTACTGTATTAATGGCTTCTGTTTTGAACTTGCAGAGGGAACACTACATCTAGCCCTAAGCATAATTAGAAAAAGTCTTCACCATTTCAGAGATAAATACAGCTAGACAAGTATATAGATATCTATATAACAGTATGTTTCATAAACCTTTTTATTCGATAACTACTCTGTTACTTTTATCTAAGAGGGATAAAAATATTTAATGATATTGACTATCAATGTTCTATGCCATGTTAATAAAAACAAATCAGTGGAGGGATGCTTCACTAAGCAATGTTAATTATATTTACAGTGAAATAATCATCTAGTAACTGTGCTAAGCTGGTCCAGCCACACCAACTCTATGTAACGCCATGTGATTTAAATCCAGTATGATGTTATGAAGCAGTAAAGTCATGTATGATTCAAGCCTATTTAGAGAAACATAAGAAATTGCAAAGCCACTTCTAAAAACACTCAGCTTACACAAATGTTGCAACACCCTTTATTGTACCTGCTTTAATGAGATAAAGATATACAGATATGTCAAAGAAAAAGTGCCTGAGTTGACATTTGGTGCTATTTCAGAAATGTACAACACTGTCAATAACAACTCTACATTAAATTATGAAAATAAGAGAAAAACAAGATACATAGAAAAGATCTCAACACATCTAGCATCAAGAGATTAAGACATGAGACTCTAATCATACGGAAAGTTGTTTCCTTCTAAACAGTGCCTAACAAAGCTATACCATTAAAAAAAAAATCCACTCTTTCAGGATGTGAAGGTTGAACACATACGGAAACAATGGATCACTGCACATACATGCACCCCGCATTTCACAAGGACAGTAAGTACAGTTCGTGTTCAAAATAGCATTATATCATTTTCAGTAACACAGAAGCTCTGAGGTCCATCTACTCAATTTGAAAAAAGGTTTTAAGCTAGTTCATGTTAGGAGCTTTATGACTGTAAGAGGATCAAGAAAATAAGATCTGCTTCCTTTAAAATGCATTTTATACTGAGTTAAATCTGCACTATCTTTTTCTTTTCCAATTTAATTTCAACATTGAGCCACACATGATTCAGTAATAAACATGACTGGTTGACTTTATGATATTATATGAATTGTCATAAAGAATGCTTTCTAGCTGAATTAACGTGACAGGTATGTAACAGATTCTGTAAAAATAAAGTCACAATATGCCATAATATTTCACAAATGACAAGCTGTACTCTAATTACTGCTTATACTGAAATTCTAAACAACCATTTTCATATATTTACTTTGCTAAGCAATCTATTATTTCAGTGCACCCTATGCTGAAAATGCAATAGCAGTTAGGAAGCAAAACAGTGATAGATTTATTTATCTTTCCTACTTATCAGAAAAATGTCAAGAGCTAACATGATAAATTAAACAGCTGGCAAATCATAGAAAATTCTGGAAAGAATTTGCAAACAGAATCAAATGCACAAATAAATGTTTATTTTTATTTCTATGTTTTATTTTTATTTAAAAAAATATTTACCTGAAGTGCTTCTTCACTTCTTAGAACTGAAGCAACTCTTGTTGCTTATGCAAATCAAACCTCAGCATACCGTAAAGTGACAAGGAAAAAGATCTTCCTAATAATCATTATTGAGACAAGACTTTGAGTCCTCACAAGGAACGGTTTTCATTACAAGGGGAAGAGTAAAATTATTATCAAATCATGTAGTAGTCTTTCGCTCATACATGTATTTCACAGTACTAGCCAAATTTTGATAACGGGTTTAACTCCTCAGAAAACATCCACTTACAAAAAGTGAAACATTTACAATGATTTATTGACATTCATAAAAAGCATTTTATGTGAAATGTTTCTGTAAAATCTAGGCAGTAAAAAGGATGCAAAATAACCAACAGAGTAATGTTTTATCACTGAGGGGAAAAAAAAAAAGTGGAGTAGGGATTATAATCTGCTGCTTATATCTTGCTGAATTCCTCGAGAAAAGAAATCCAGCAGTACTCCCAAGAGGAATATTATGAAAACACATTTGCAATAGAAGAAAATATACAGGGAGCTACTTCAAAAGTAACGTCTTCTATTTCACATAGGTTGCTGGGAAAGTAATGCCTCCTACTTACTTCCATGGAAATTACAACAGATAGAAAGTACACAAAGCGCTATTTGATCGAGTAAGTTCTCGGACAAAACATTATTTTTCCAACACAATCATCATAATTAGCTATGATTTTTTTTCAGCCATGTAAAACAGTGTGTGTGTCATGCTTGTTGCCACACAGTACCTACCATCTCACTCTGCTCACATCTACTGTTTGGTCTCCTTAAACATTCAGCAAGTGTCTATTAGTCTATTACGTCAGTGAGTACAATTCTTTCTGCATGGAGGAATTCAATTCCATACCTTTGTTTCACCCACACTTTCTTGTCAGACGCCACTTTGTTAAACTGCCCCTCTGCTGCCATCTGTCACACAACAACAAAATGTAATGAAGAACATCTACTGCCACACCAGCAATACCTACACCTTTGATGCTGTGAGTCAACATAATAATATAGGAGGTATTACTTTTGGAGCAGATCATGTTAGGTTGGCCTGTAAAAAAGAATTTCATTCTTGCTGCTCACTTAATTTACAGCAATATCACGTGGAAAATCAGTTTCAAAGGCCCTTTTCAACCTCTTTTCAAGTTATTGTGAAGAAAAGCCATTAGAAAGGGAAATATTTATAAAAGTCACATTTACAATGTATGTCTTTACTTACCACGTACAAACAAAAAAAATTAACTGAATCACTGGGTTACACGGAAACTGATTTTTCAAATGCAAGACATTAAACTCACTGGACTTTAGCCTGCTTATTACATATATGCCTACAGGGCAACTGGTGCAACAGAGTATGAATGGCAGGACCAACCATATTCATCTATATGGTTGGCAGGACCAACCATTCATTCAACCATATATCAAATTTGAATCAAATTTGAAATAAATCTCTAGATGTGCTTTTATAGCTATAATTTCTTCTGATTGACAATAGGTCATGTATTTCTTTCAATTACTCCAGCAAGAGCCAATGCTGATTATTAGATAGCTTGATGCAGTTCTTATCAAGAGCTTAGACATAATAGGGAGTTGTCAAAAAATATATCATTAGAGGTTTAGCGATTATTTTCCTTCAGTAAATCACCCTAAATTAGAATCTAATGTTTTCACTCTTTGATGATTCTTTGTTATCTGCAGGTGAAGAAATATAAGCCACAAAAGAAATCTGACTTTACTTGTCATTAATTTTTAATTTGTTTTGAAACATTTTCCAAATATCTTCATAGGCTTCATAATTCATTTCAAAGACCGTACAGTACATATTCTTAAGTAGCACAGTGATTGAAAAGTTATTCTAAACATCAAATCCTAAAAGTTAGCTTGTATAGGTAGTGCTGCTTTTAGCACAGTGGCAATAAAGGCTGTTTCTGAAGCCCACCATGAAGGAAATAATCTGGTCTTGTAGGAATATTATAAAATGAACAGCTTACCTTTAAGTACACTTAAAGATTTAGTCTCCTACTTGTAAAACAAAAATAAGAGAGACCTCTCATGCATACACAAAACAAACAAAAAAAATAAGCAAGCCAAACCAAAAGGCCATTATCAAAAATCAAATCTAGCAGCAACTCAACATGACTGATTTTTTTGTATCTAAACATAGAGGTACAACATCAGGGACCTATGAAAATAGATTCTGCTCCAAAGCTCCAAGTACCAGGAAAAGGTATCCACAAAACTTATATCAAATGTGTAATGTCTGTGAGTAGATGTGTCAGGAAACACAGAGTACATATTCCCTGGCATATATATTTACTGAGAGACACCACTGATACCTAACAAAAAACATTCTCAGTTGTGCCTCCATCTATGAGTACTTGCAGTACTGCTCAAAGGAGCTGAGTTTGAGACATGGCAGCTTAAAACACACTTCACTCTTTTTTTTTGTTTTGTTTTGGAATCAAGTATATTCATACAACACAAACAGTTTTGAAAACTGTATGATTGAATTCTCATTAAAAGGATCCTGCCTTGCTGTTTTATTTATTTATTACATGGGTTAAGATCATTTTCATATATCATGTTCTCAAAGCATACAGATCACAGCAGATTGGAGAATACTATTTCCAAAAATCAGTCTGTGAGGACAGCAAGCTCTTGGTTTCCCTGGTTACCTTCAATTTACATATCACTGAATTAGGAATTAGAACCCATTTTGAGTCAGAATTCTTATGGGTTCTATCTAGACAGAGATTTAGAAAACGTTAATCTCTGTATTTTTAAGGCTCCACTAAAAATAAGCAAAGAAATGAATTGTCAATATGGAATACAGAAATACAAATGATAAAAAAATTAACTGACCTCAAGAAAACTGTGAATTTGATGTTAGGATTATATCCATGATTGGAATGCATACTGTATGTGCATGGCGTTAGACTTAGATGATGATCCTGACTTGTGTGTTTTAGAAGCAAAATCCCCAGAAGACCGTCAAATCCCCTCCAGAGCTGACTAGTACTCCTACACAATCACAGCACAATATACAGAAGTAATTATCAAGTACAATAGTTTTGCTTTTAGACTAAACTTAGGATATGTCTGAGTGCAAGATTTAGTTAGTCATGGATAAGAACTGAGAAACACATATATAGATTTTTTTAACAAATACAGCATCAACTTTTTGCATAATATTTACAGTGAGTTCCACCTCCTCCTGCCCTACTGATTCCACAGCACTGTTTCTAATACAACGTACTGCAACCAGGAAATGTCTAATACCCAGTGTGACATAACAGTAACACAATTGATTTCAAGTCTTCTCCTATTGAAGGTATGCCTTTACATCTCTATTTATTTTACCACCTCCAATAAATGACCTCACAAGCACCTAATTAATCCAGTAACTATTCTTCATTTTTTCAGTCCCCTTTTCACTGTTGTAATATTATCAGCCCTCATGTGGAAAACACTAAATATTACATACCTCATCTTTTGTTCTGCAATGACTTCTATATTGCTTCACACCAGTATGTAACAGTTTATGCAAGAGTAGAGATGTGCTGTAGGTATTTGGGGGGAAGACAAAGAGAGCTAACAGAAGATGAGGGGTGAAATGCTAGGCTGAAAATAGCCAAAAGGAAACCTAGAAATGTACAATGTGACAAATAGGAGGAGGAAGTGTAAAAAAAAAAAAAAAAGGCTAATCCTGAGAAAAGGAAGGAGGGAGATGATTAAAAAGAAAGTATTATAGAACACATTCTTAATCTTGTAAAATATGCATGAGTGAGAAGATAATTTATCTCTCTGCTGAAGACTAGAGAACACAGCAGAGATGTTTTGCAACTGAAGATACAAGTACAAATCCTTAGTGTACTCCTTGTAACTTATTTGTTGCACTTTAGCAGCTAAGCATAGCCTCATTTTATGAAGATTTTATTTCTTCCTTGCCAAAAGTACACACAACTCCAAAATACAGAAGTAATGGGGAAAAAAAAGAAACACTAGGGCTTCTCCAGAACTTATGCCTCCTAACACTTTAGGTAGGCCCAGGACAGAGGCAGGTGGTGGTGGTGTTGCAGTGCAGATTCAAACATCCCAACAGTATTTCATTACATTTTGTTGCTGTGTGACAGATGGCAGCAGAGGAGCAGTCTGAAAAAATGGCATCTGATGTGGAAGTGCATAAGAAGCAAAGATATGGAACTGAGTTTCTCCACAGAAAGAACTGAATTCAGCGACATTCATAGATGCTTACTGAATGTTTAAGGAGACCAAGCAGTGGATGTGAGCACAGTGAGGCTGTGGGTGGTGCTTTTAAGAAGCATCAAGAATGACACAAAAACAAGCCATTTTCCAGACAAACACAAAGATTTTTACTAGAACAGCATGCGGTTTCTTGTTCATGGTCAATGAAAATGCACAGCTAGTAGTGATTGACTACACTAAAAAAGTGTTTTGTAGCTGAGAACTTGCTCCATCAAATAGTGTTTATCTTACCCAATGTATCTCTCGTAACTTCCATAGATACAAATAGGAGGCATTACTTTCAGAGCAACATATGTACTATATCATGGTGCTGCTTTCAAAAGAGTATTCCAAAAGCTTCAGTGATGCTTTTGATCCATTTTGTTATATATATATATATATATTTAAATAGTCTTATGTTTCATTTCGTGCCTGTATTGTTGTACTACCAGAGGAAACCCTTTTAATTATTGGTCAGAATATTGCTTTTAGCCTTGTTGAGCAATTTTTTTTTTAAATAATATTTCATCAACAACAACAAAAAGAAGAAAAAAATAAAATCAATACCAAGAGGACAAGTGAAAATTAAACTATCTCAAGTGATATGATCTAATTTCAACATCCCATTTGCCTTAAAGGCATTGTCTTCATACAGTGAATGCACAGCACCACTAGCATTTTAAAAAACAACCCAGAGAACAAGTAGTTTTGCAACATTCCAGGATCTCCTTAAAATATATATTATATATATATATATAAATATATAAATAATATATATATAAAATATATATAAAAAAGCACTGGTAGCTAATTATAACACACAGTGTTTTCATTATAATTAAGACACATGCTTTACTATTTCTTTAAAATAAGGAAGGCATAACTAAATGCTTAATAAACTATTGATACACTGATTTCTTCTGCCACCAGAAATAAAGTTACAAATAGAACAAGACACTGTCAGGACACAAGTGTCACTGTGGTACTTGCTGCAAAAAGATTTATCTTGAAGGAGGGTGTATTTATATGATACACAAAGCATAGCAGAAATACAGAACATCACATTGTAACTATTACTGTGACACAGTGACCCAGTACGTACTGCTGTGCTGAGAGAACGTTCTTTAAATACCACTAAAAGTAAAGACACTGCCCTGATTTCAATTCTCTCCTTCTACATCTCTCTTAACAGAGAATGTTTCCAGTCTGTGGCATGCAAACCATTAGAGAAATAAATATATCACTGCAATTCTACTTTCTGCCTGAAGCAGTAAATAAAAATACCACTGATAAAGGCGTTTAACACACCGCATCTTTCAGTATTCAGCAAGATATTTTCTCAAGCTTCACAAGTGATTCATTGACAATTCCATATAAAAAGGCCACAAAAAGCAAGGCCAAGACACAAAGCTGGTTAACATTACAAAAAACAAGTAATTTTTTGTGACGTTATGCCTTGGAATCTCCAATAATATTGAACTGCAGCTAGAAAATCTCCATCCATTAAAAGAATAAAGTACTTGTAGAACAGAATCTTATACTAGAACACAATCACAGAGTTCTGATCAAGATCTCTAGTGACCTCAACAATAGCAGCAAAATAATAAATAAATAAAAACCAACAACTGTAAGCAACAATGCCAACACTGGAGGAAGGATAGGTAGCTCTACATCTGCACTCCGATGCTCAGGTGGTTGTTTTACACATTTTCATAGTAAAAAAGTTTGCCTCAGGTAAAATAACATTGTTCTCACTTTAAACTTCTCCAGCATTTACTCAACAGCAGACAGTTGGTAGGCTAAAAACTTTCACAGAGTAAATTGACACTGGAATAGTGCATTCTATTTTTGAGATAACTGCAAACAAAAAAAAAGAAAAAAAGGAGATCTTAAGACTGGGAAGTTAATACCTGCAGAACTGAAAAAGCCCATAAGAAAGGTGCTACAGTCAAGAACTAAGTTAAAAAGTTTTTTTCAAGAAAAAAGAGGGAAAACAGTTGAATGCTTTAAAACTTATTATCAAATGTATCTGGCCTTTAAACCTAATAACACATAGCCTGTCAGATCTTTTCATTTCATTTATATTCCCATTTCAAAACACTTCCTTTATCACTCTAATGAACTTTAATGTTCTGACACTACCACAGAATGGCAAAACATAGATACTTAAAGTAGCTGAATAATTAACATTCTTAACTTCTACAGAAGTCAATATATGATCTATAAATTGAATATTCTGTTAGATAGGATATGATGAATACTGTGGGTTATAACACATGCTACAATTTATGAGGAATAATGGCTGGTTGGAATGGAATGGCTGGTTTATTTCAGCTTTCAGCTTGAACTGTTTCAAAACATTTCAAGTTTTAGCCTTCTTTCTGACTAGTTTGGAGCCAAGTTTTCAACTTAAGTTTTCATGTCTTGGTCAAGTATGCCAGTTAAGCTGCATTATATTCTGAAATGCACTGATCTTTTTCGCTGAAGCAATTCCACATAGAATAGCTGGAATTGTCATGAAAAAGTCTAGGATCCACTCACTTCCCTTTCCAGATGAGCCTAAAGCACAGTGACTACACACGTGAAAGATCACTTTCACATTGCCCCAGAGGATCAGCACAGAACAGAACATGTAATTCCAGCATCCAAATGACAAGGTTACTCAATAAAACTCACCAGGCTGCAAAAAAATGACTTTTGTTTTTTATTTTTTTGACAATACTTCCTGGTGAAAGTGCAAAGAGATTCAGGTCAATAAAAATGACTTTTTCCTGGGGAAAAAGGGTGCACATTAATCTACTTCAGATGTAAGTTATCTGATCATGTCTTTTGATCGACAAATATTTCTGAATATCTTTCTTTGCACCTTCATCTAAGAAAAAAATAAAATGACATAGCAAGAGACTCCTTTCTCTTTAACCACTGTGTAAGAATGTTCCACCTTTTTTCCTCTCTTTGATTCATATCACTTTCAGTTTTCTACTACATGTTCTACTATATACTGGAATTACTTGACTATCAACAAGCTTCCTTGATGAACTGTTATAATGCATGCAAAGGTTTCATTTTTGAGACAGTAAACTGACATTGTGATCATCACCTTTTCTGCAGTTAGCAAGGAATACACCACAACAGGAAGGATGTAATAATTCTTTTGCCAAATGCAAACCATCAAAATACAAGCACCTCCATAACAAGAATGATCAGCTCTAGCAGGTTTAATCCAGTTCTACTGACAACAAGCAACAATTTCTTGATGCCTTTAATAGCTTTGGATTTGTGACATTCATGAAAGTATCCAGCAAAAGAAAAAATGTTGTATTTCTCAACTCTTAGAGCATACTTTAACAGCAAAATGTAGACTACAGTGAGAAGAAAAAATAGAACACCTCTCATTATGTATTTTCATTTTTTTATGGATCAAAAATTTGTACGGGAGGGGAGAGCCAGTTGCACTTCTCCCAGGTTTGGTATACAGTGAGTCTGCAACCAATAGTATGAAAATATTAATACATCAAAGAGTACATGTCTCACAAGTACAAGAGCTTCATGTCTCACAAGGAGCTTAACACATTAATTACAACATTCACAATTACACTATCACAAAAATGTATGAATAGATACTGTTCTGCTTATGAAGAAGCAAAGTTACTTCTGGCAGGTTCTAGGAGATACCAGGATAAGTATTTGCAGGTAAACCAAAAGTTATATATGGAAAACAGAATGGAACTCACCCAGCTGGTGAAGGAGGTCTCTGGCTATGCAATACCCCTATATAGGAAGCAACCTAGGTCAAAGAGATGCTCTCCCTTTAGTGGCTGGCCCTTATATGACTCCAGGGTGGCTCTACTGACTCCACTCCTACTGGTCATCGGGGGAGCACAGGTGCAAACAATTTGCCTGTGCTCTGTAGGCCAGCCAAGCCCTTTCACCAGGTGCTTAATCACCAGTTCAAACCATGACCTAGCAGCTCCCCTACAGTTACTGAGGGAAATCAAGTATAAATCATATTCTCATATGAAAGATGAAAAACCTTGATTCTAATTCAAACCCTGTATTTTTTTGTATAATAATTACTGTAATCTCAGACTTGGAGCCACATGCTTGTCTTCTCCTTATCCTTTTCATTTCTGTTTCTCAAGTTGAAATCACATTATTACAATCAAACATCTAGAATCTGCAATATGGGTAAGTTATCTTGCTGTCAAGTAGTATTATATACTTAACTAGTTAGTACTGACCAGCTGAGAGACAGTTGAGAAACTGACAGTTGAGAAAAGAACAGAGACAGACGTTGCTCATTATATAATGGTACATAACAATCATACATAACATAAATGGTACATACAACTAAGCCTTAAAACTTATTCTGCTCACTTATATCACTTATATAATCTATTTGAAATAGTACTTTAAAATATGTTCAATAATCTTTCAAGAACATTTGTCTTTAGGATATTTTATTAACTATAAAGTATTCAAATCTGCATTTAATTTCACATTCATTAATCAGCCACTGTACTTTAACAAACACGGCCCTTAAAGCTGTCACTCTGTTTGATTATATCCACTGAATTTATTCTTATCTCTCCCTCTCCCTCCTGCCTCCCCCCCCCCAACATATTTCCAGGAAGTAGAAGTAAGGCTCAGAAATGTTAAATATTTTGAATGCAAAAATGTTTACTTCAATTTTCAAACAGAGACTGTATCTAAAAATCTGCGGCAAGAACTCTGAAAAGAAAAAGCTTCCTGGCTGAGAAAACTTGCAGTCTTCTTTAGGCCCAAGGCATAGGTAAAGGTCTTCCTGCTCTTAAATCAATGACGCATACTGTCAAATAACGTAGTCTGAAAGGACCTTTATTAAAAGGCCTAGAGACCAAGAAGTCTCTGATCTGGCATGATCATAAAAACAGATTATGCTTATTTCCCCATAGCAATTACCTGCAACTGTAACATTACCGAATTTGGAAACTATATATTCTAGTGGGAAGCTTTCCCAGAAGGACAATTTCTCAAAGGTTAACATGCAATTAAAGCATAAAATTTATTACACTGGATGGAATTTTTAAAAAGCAAACACACACACACACACACACACACACACTGTTCATATTGCTATGAAGTAGATATTTATTACATTTCCAGTAAAGTAATTCCAATAAGTTAAAGCACTTGTAATTAGTTATTTAAATATCAGGAACACTCAGCATATCAAATATTCTTAAACTGATGATATGGGGGAAGAAATTATGAAATATCAGAGATAACTGAGTTCCTATGAGATTAATTCATCATTGTATTAGCAACAATAGTATTCTATACATTCTGTTCAACTTGTACCTACTGTCTAAGTTCTAACAAGCACGTAACAAAATTTAACAAGCTGGACATCAATTTAATGTGTTGTGATCACTCAGTGAAGATAAAAATCTACTCAAATTTTCACTAACAGATATTTGCCTGCTCAGAGGCTGTTTCTCATGCAAACAATTGTCAGTGTTTGTAAATACACTTTTATCAGTTAGCTTCTAGCTGCGGGTTTGTTTGTTTGTTTTTCCTGTTTGTTCTCTGTTTTGTTGTTGTTGTGCAGGTTTAATTACTTTCTAATGACCTCTGCTCATCCACATACTAACCTGCACATAAAAATAACATGGGTTCTAAATCACAAAACTAGTAAAAATATACACGGATATTAGTCAGATATTTTTGTACGGCAGGATGGTCTGACTGGTCGTAATCTAATTCAGAAGTGCTTTACATTTCTTTTAGTTTCTAGCTTCTCTCTATAAACTCCTACCAAAAATAAATAAATAAATAAATAAAATAGCAAGACACTATCAAAACATTATCCTAAGGTAAAGGTGAGTAAAAGGTAACTGTGCTTCAACAGTATCTAAATATCACCATATTCCAATAACCTTTTAATACAGCTAAAGTGGGACAAAAGAATCAGCACTTCAAAAGAACAAAGTATTCCAGCCATTTGTCAGCTTATTCTGCAGCCAAAACATTTTACATAGAACAAGCAAAAGAAACAGTTGTAAGAGAACTGAAACAAAACAGAGAAAGATCTATGGCTCTCTGCACTACTTTCTCAGCCACCCACTACACAGGTAACAGACAGAAGAAGTTTCCTTTCACTTTCGGTTTTCATCCTTCAGAAACTCCATGACATTACTCCAACTCAAAGCTATACTTTCTAATACTACAAGAGTTCATTTCTGTCTCTAGTGATGAACTTTGTACTAAACCCCCTGGAAGACTATTCTGCAATCTAAAAATAAAACAGGAGAAGTATATAATATGTAGCTCACACCCCACCTTTCATATGCTTGAAGAGTTCTACAACTATGATACAGCATTTGAACTGTACAGGAGGTGCAGTCATATTTAAACTGATGACATTTCCTTCTACATCCTAAAACAACTATTCAAATGAATATTAAAAATACATTTTGCATCAGGTACTCCTCAGTGCTGTGATCCACATAAGGTTTGTCTGATATTATTTTCACTGTGGACACTGATGCAACATATGAAGGAACCTGAACAGATATTTTGCTTACTGACAAAGATGTCAAGTGGCTTTGGTCTGTTTTTTTGTTTGTTTTTTTGCTTCTTTACCTCCAAAAAGGGAAAGAGCCTCCCAACAGATGTTTGGTTGTCTGTAATCCTACGTATGTGTTCTCTACAAGATCTTTGAATTTCACGGCTCTTATTATAAGTTTTCCATTATCGGGCTTTCCACATTTTTAGTTAGAATATTTGTCTAAACTTTCTGCTCTTTGCACTCCTCATCTCATTCCAGCACTTGGGGAGAAAAAAAAAAAACAAAACAAGACAAGTTGCCTCTGTCCTGCAGAAGACAATTTAGCTCTCGTAATTATCTTCTATAATACATCACTCCTCTTCAGTCTTGCTTAAAACCCTCTGAACAGATAAATCTAGTTTTGCAATAACATCTTCAGTTTCTGAAGCTGTCATTACCAGTCAGTATCAACATAAATAATGCAGCTTAGTGTTCAAGAGCATGTCTTTTTAACAGCTGGCTGGATCCTGGTTACCATTTGGTGTTGGCCACAAAGGTTTTCTCATCTGGAAATTCTTGCTTCTAGTCTTTCTCTGCCCAGTGTTACCATAATTTTGTTTAACAAGGACAAGCACTGAAACATTTTGCTACTCATACGGGTTTATAAATTCAACTTCTACCTATGGATACTAACTTGTTTTTCATTATTATAGAAGTATAATTGATAGTCTTTAGCAGCAGCAGAAGCATATATGTCTTAACATAAGCAGCACTCTGTAGTATAAGCTTTTTAGTGTACACTGATACATTTCAGTGGGCAATGAGTGATATACTACCTATATCAAATTACACATGTAGCTAAATTTTTCAAAAGGGTGACCTTCTATAATTTTTTATGCATTCTAGAGCAGTGTTAAAAATACATTTAGCATTTGAAATTCAGATGGCTATAGTTATAAAGCCGCTGACTCATAATACTTGAGAATGCAAAACCAAGTAGGATCTTAACTTGTTATACAACTTACTGAACCTTTATCATTTCTATAAGTTATCAACTCTGTGCTATTTACATGTGTTTGTACAGAATTTCCCATATATCTGTACAAATAATATTACTTGTATTTAGCCTACTTTCACATGCACTTTAGTTTAATCAAAACGTTATCTCCTCTTATATTACTCCCAGAATATTTAGGGAGGGGGGGGGGGGGGGGTAGGGGAAACGACAACAACAACAAAAAACAACTATCATTTTGTTTGGTTTGCATAATCCAGGATCTAATTTAATGAGGCTCAGCTATCACTAATGTAAGTCCCAATTCCACATAGCACAGATGTATTACTATGGCTCATCTTCAAAGCAAAAAAGACTGCTGAATTAACACAAAAAGTATTCAAGCTAAAGACTCATAGGATTATATTTATTTATTTATTTTTAAGTTGAAACAAAGAAGAGAAATTTCTGAGTTGGTTGTTGTTTATAATTCAAATCTAGGAAAACAAGTCACAGACAGAAGGCATAAAACTTCTTGAGGGAAAACAAAATGAGTTTCAAAGCAGTAGCTTAGAAATGCCAAGCCACATTCCATCGAGAACCACAGGCTGACACCTTTCCTTTTCACTGACTGAGCAATTCCTAAGGAATTGCATTGATTATGGTGAATATAACACTTAACCTATGGGAACATTAGTGCCAACCATTTGCTTATTGTGTTAAACAACAAATAGCTCTTTCCTATGCAGTCAAAATCTTCTATAAATTACAACCACTTAACTATTCCCTGATGTTTCCCCTCCTAACAAAATCAGACTGAAAATTCTGAGTTCCAAAATGGAACTCTATCAACACCTGGCACTTTGTTATTCCAGAAGTTTTTGATTGCCTACTCAATTTTGCATTCTTGATAAACTATTTCTATTTTATAGAAAATACCTGCCTGTATCTTTAGTCATTTCACTATTAAGACTCTTACTGCACTACTCCCTAAACCTTTCTGTAATTACATTCTGGGTAACTATTTTGGATTCTCAGTTTATTTACTATTTCACACATTGATACTTCTACCTCTTTTGCTCCTCAGGGGCTCAGACTCCAATTATTATCCTAGTGTTTTATTCTCTTCTCAAAAAAATAGGTGGATGTATCAAATTCATTTACTTTTGTATTACATTATTAGTTATTAAATATTGCACAGAAACTAAACAGAAGACTCAGTGTAGAAAAGAGATTCAGATCTGTGCTTTAAATTACCTGTTGAGAAAGACAGGTTTTTATGCATCTGACCTTCATTCCCCATAGACTAACCACAGCAGTGTTTTCAACTAAGGGGCAACCACTTCGATGGGGAGAAAAAAAAAAGTGGCAGAGCCAGAGAGGTTTGCTATTTTGTAGTGTATAGATTCCACACACCCCCCTTCAGTTGGTTTTCATTTTTGAAAAATCCAGCATTCTGTAGAGTAGCACACAAAATTCTACTCTAAAAAAAACTGAGCAGATTGCAGATATTCTTTTTAGGCAGGAAGAATTTGGAAATAGAGAATACAGGAACTTACCACAAACTAAAATGCTGTTATCTATGATGCAGGTCAAACACCTGAGCTGTACAAGAGCTCCTGCCCATATGTATTTTATAGCTTTAAAACTCTAGTTGCAAAAGAGTGAAAACCATCTGAACTTTTCTTTGGAAGTAAATTATGTGTTCCCTGTACACTAATGCCACAGGACCATTTGACAGCAATTCAACACCATTAACGTTGAATTTTCTTGTTAAGTACTTCTCTCCCATTTACCTTATCCTGACCTCAGTAAAAGATGTATGTGCAACAACTGGTTTTATTCCCAAGAAAGTGTGCTATTTCACAGGGACTCCAAAACATTTATGTTCCAGTCTGTTTCCACAAAGTATCCCCAGAATGACATTTCTTATCAAGGAATTCTTTTGAAGTTTATTCCAACTTCAGAAAAAAAAAAGTGCAAATGGAGAGGAATATGCCTGTACTTGAGATCCTCCTCAAAAACTCTTCAGTTGTTCTTCAGATATTTTCTCTAGTAAGCCAGACAAATCTAATATTTTTTTTTTTGTATTGTCTTTCATCTTCAAAGTTTCACTGAAACCATGGATAGCTAAATGTGCATTAGCTATACTCCACAATGGTCCTCAATTTCTTCATGCAATCTTCAAACCATCTTTTGTTCTTTATAATTAAGTAATTCTCATAGTCCCTCTGTCATTCTCTTTACCATATCTCTGCATGTTTTCCCACCAGGTGTCAATATGTTCCATAACCTTTACACAACTTGATAAAAGATCTGTTCTTTGGTACCTCACTCCTATCTATCTTTTACTTTCCTCACAGATTCACTTAACTGAGTTTTTTCAGCTGATTTACTGTTGTGACACTACTCCTTCTCAACTAGAATCTCACCAGATGGTAGGCTAAGTCACAGCTAGCATCAAATCTCCAATAACCTGGATGGTACTGCTCAGGAGCAGATCTTGAACTGGCAAACTAATTCATTTCTTATTACTGCTATTAATATAATTCCCTGGTAAATGATTTCCAAACATTTTCTTTTCCTATCAACTTCAATACAGATGAAAACAATAACAAACAATAATGTGCCTGAAGACTACATTTACAGCTTTACAGAGAGACTTGGAAAGAGACTTGTATGATTGAACACACTGTTCCTACTGTACTGGGCCAATTCCATATCCTTCAGGCCTTTCAGAAATTGGTTTGGGAGACAGCCTGACTCATCAGCATCTGGCAGCCTGCAGCTCTTGCTCAAAATCTGAATGTTTACCAACCCAGGCTCTTTCTTTTCACAACAGAATGGATCTGAGCTATAATCCTGAAGGTTCTACCATATCTGTTTCTGTTAAGCAGCTGTTAGCTTCCTGTACACAGTGGACATCCTAATTACACATGATGTATGTATGTCTGGCCATGTGGTCAAGTTTAGTTAACCTATTTAAAGCAGTGGTAATATTACCTATACAGGCATATTTATTCCATAAATTGGTACAGTCATTTGCACAGTGAACAATTTGTCTTGTGAACAATTCTTACAACCGTTCAGTTGAAAATAAAGCCTTGTTTGATAATACATTGTAGTCATGTGCTGCGGCATATTCATTTTAGCCTCAATATACAAAGGGAATATTAGAACAGAAGGCCTGATGCTAACCCTCCATTCTTTCAACTGTCCACAAGACATCATTTTACGGTTAGCCTACTCCTGGAAGAAAGGAGACTTTTCTCTAACAACTAAAATGGCCGGGAGCACAGGCTTATCTTGGTTCAAATTTATTTTTGAGCAAAGCATAAACACATAGCAAAATTAACTTCAATTTCTCTAGTCACTTGTTTTTGTGTTTCATTTACAAGATGTTTCCTTTACAAAAGGGTGGACAAAGTGTATGTCTGCCTGGTGACACATCTTATTACTTACCACAAACCTGATATTAGTTCTATAAATAATTCTCAAGTGTTAACAAGGAAGGTACCCCAAAACAAAAGCATAATGAAAGCAAACAAATAAGGAAAGGATAATTGGATTTATCTCAGGCTACGCTAATCTGTAAACTATAAATGCTGTCTGGTTACACATGAATACTGCTAATTTGCATGTAGCTAGGAGCACTGGCAGGAAGCACTGCCACATTACATCACAACATCAAACACTAAATGCTCTTTTGGTCTTCCAGGATTTCATGTTGGAATCAGTTGACTTAGCATATTTAGATATATAAAACTATACTTCTAGAAATATAAATCAGAGGGGATTACTTCCAATACAGTTTAAAAAAATCAAATGCAAGTATTTGATCAAGTGTTTCTACTAAGCAGATGCTATCTAGAAGCGATATATGCAATAGCTGTTTATGCCTTGCTTGGCGAAAACAATCATTGAGATATTGGTATTCAGACAGTAAAGTGCTTGTCAAGATCAAAATGCTAATCATTGCTTGCTGAGAAATTGAGTTCTTCCCAGCTGTACTGAAAGCAACATGCAGCTAGAAGCAGCTGCAATATGTTATTAGTATCTAGAGTCATAGCTGAAGTAGGATTCCTATGCAAGGGTGTCATGGAATGGTTGCTCATGTGCTCCAGAAAAATTTACAGAGCATGTGATTACAATATTTGTATTAAACACTTAAATGAAAAGTGAAATTTATATTAGAAGATTCAAACTTCATAAGTGAGAACACATTTTCAAGCACTGAAACAAACTGGGGGCTCATCTATAGTTCTCAGTAATGCTGCTTGTTTTGTACAATAGGATTTGGACATTGAATCTACAAATCATAAATGTCATTCAATTATATTAATATACCATAACATTAATTATTTTTATAATATATATATAACATATATAATATACATATAATTATATATGTATTATAATATTAATTATCATTTAATATTTATTTGTATTATTATTAATATTTATTATTTATATTTATATTAAATAATATAATATTAAATATTTATTATATATTAATACACTCTACTAAACTATGCATACATGTATCCATAATGTCTATTTTTCCTATTAATGTTACTTCCATTAAAAAAACACTAAAGAAATTACTTTTATCCTTATGTATTCTGAAAAAGTTCATTTAATCCTTAAACTTGCACTATGATACAACAAAAAAGTCAAACCTGGATGCAGCCAGGCTTTCAGATCTGTCAGTCTACAATCAAATTCATGTGCAATAAACCTTGCATCAACTCCACTGTTTTTAATGGAGTTTCACAGAAGCACCATAATCTCTTCATATGGACTTGATTTCAGAATCAGACTAGATCATCAGTGCATACTGCAAACAAAAACAATTACGAACACTTTCAGCTACCATACATACTGCAGCTAGAGCTATGGTTCTTTTCATTGTTATGTAATTATAGACTGGCCTCTAATTACACTGCATCATTCTATCCTAATCCTAGCAACTCATCAGCAACTAACTGCATGTTACAAAAACATAATTAAAATATTTTAATTAAAAAAAAATCCAAGTTCTTATAAGATATGACTTTGCAATGAACAAGGAAATAATCAAATAATCTCATTTTACAACTAGATAGACAAGCCAAGAATATTACACCTCCACCATCCCTCCCCTCTCCCACAAGCTCAGCAGCTGGCAGTGAGAACAACAGGGATTATTTTGTGTACTCATTAGCTAACCAGAGGAAAGGTTTGACCATAAATGTGATCTTCACAAAACACATAATCCAGTTTTAAGAACCTGTTTAACAAAGAGTTGTAATGCTGCAAACGTTGATTATTAATGTTAATAGCAAAAAATATCAACCTCTAACGATATCAACTTTTATCCAACTTCTGCTAAAATTAATGAATATAAAGAGAACTGTTAACATGTATGTGCCACAAACAAGTACTGTATTTTTAGACAGCCATTACAAAAACATAATTAGGGTAAACAGGAAGATGCATGATGGCTGGCACTACTGCTGCAGTATTCCTGCCTGTGTTTTTTTTCACTTTCTCATTTGAAACATTAAGTATTATGGCTTTGTATATATAATCTACTTAATTTCCAGGAACACAACGTTCACCTCCTTCGTTGTTAAATACCAGTGATTGTGGCTTTAAATAGTGAAAAAGACTGGTTTAAGCTGTTACGTGAGCTGACATACTTTATAACACGCTTATTAATTCCTGACCAAAAAAATAACTTCCAATGCTACGTTTTATCAAAAGATACTAGAAGGATTGAGAACACATTGAAAATGCATAAGAGCCAGGTTTACCTTCTGTGAAGACAACACATTAAAGTACGTTTGTTTCTGAAACAATAATTGTATCAACAGAGAATTCAGGAATTACAAGAACATGTATTAAGTGTACAAAAATTAAAAAAACAACAACACAAAAACCACCACAACAATTTCAATTCAAAAGAGAACTCAATTTTTTTTCTCAGGAACTGTAGTATTGCTTGTAAGTTTGTCCACTACCTCCCTTCTTTAATGTGTTAAAAACAGGAGGGAATTGAAGCATGGGAACACTGTAGGATGTAGGTTAAGGCCAAGTTGTTATATCTTTGATAGGGTTCTTCACATATAGATATAGCTAAAAATCTATACCTCTGTATATCAGGACTGTTAAGAACTCAGTTGTGTATTGTGAGCAGGATGTGATGCATAAGTTCCAGTGAACCTAGTTCGGGTAGCATTTCTCTGTCCCTCTGCTATACGCTTTACTATCTTTTTACATTGCATCTAAATACTTCCCACTTACACTGAAATTAAGGGCAAACCTGTATACAAAAGCCTACAGTTCAGGGTCTAAATGTCATTAAAACTTAATCAGAATTTTAATGTGACATTAAATTCCATACATTAAAGCTGTACACATATAAGTGCTTTCACATGAAATATCCAGTAACAGATTTTTGAACAAAGTTTCAAAGTTCCTATTGCAGGGGAGAATCTTTTCTTGCACTTCACACAAGAAATTTCACTAAATGAGTTCACTCCATGAATTCTAGCAATACATGTTAACTAGATGCTTTACATTTACTCCACTGCATTTCACTGACCTTACTATTTCTACAGCATTCGATTTTTCAAGTGGATCCCAAAATGAAATAATAAATCATATTGTCCCTAGTAAACTCCAGTTATCATAGAATCACATTCACAGCGTCACGGGGGTTAGATGCTTATCAGAATTGATAACATCTTTCAGTCTTCTCCTCCCCCGACTGAAAAGTCCTGACCCTCTCAGCCTTACCTCATAAGAAAGATGCTCCAGGTCCCTGACCATCTTTGTAGTCCTCCATTGGACTCTTTCCAGTTCTTCCTTATCTTTCTTGAACTGGAAAACCCAGAACTCCAGGTGTGGCCTCACCAGGGCAAAGTAGACAGGGAAGACAACCTCCCTTGCCCTGCTGGCAATGCTCTTTTTAATACGCCCCAGGATACCACTGGCCCTCTTGGCCCCAAGGGCACACTGCTAGCTGACAGATACCTGCTAACCAACAGGATTGCTAGGTCCTTCTCTGCAGAAAGCTCCTTTCCAACAGGTCAGGCCCCCTACTACACACAAAATGCACGTCTACTTATTCTGATTTAAATCAAGACAATTCTAATTTAAATTCTGATGAGAATATTAAGTAAATTTTCAAAATCAGTGTCATATTTTCTTGAGTGTTACCTTTAAAATTCAAAGACAAAAACCGATGTGCTGTTCTGTTAACAAGCAATTTTTTGAATAATCACATCCCAAGCACCTTTCTGAGATTCAGAAGAGGAATAAGAAATGATCTCTCTCATCTACATCTCATCACATAATACAAGGTTTATAACTCATTCTGTTAAGGTGAAATCAACTGTTCTTCCATCTCCTGTTTATATAACAAGATTTGTTTTCCCATTAATTTTAAGTTAGCACAGTCATTTTACTGTTTTAGAGCAGTGAAACACAACAAAGCTAATAAGCAATGCTAGCAAAGGGATATTAGCTAGCAAAGGGATATTAAATTAAATGAACAACTTTTGACACTGCATACTACTGAAGGCCACGTTAGTTGTCAAAGCTACAATAACTTCAGGTGTTTGACTTTAATATTGGAGATTTCCCCAATATTTCTGCAAAGAGATCGTGTAGTTTGTCTATGATCTTGATCCAGCAGGAAAATAAGCAACACTATTCACTTCAAGTGGACATCAGAGCTATAGATTCCACAAGGTCTGTTTTTTAGTATCACAGCTGTCCTCTGCTCAAGAAGGCAATTCAGATGTGCAACACTGGATTTATTTCCAGGTAACATAATGTGTTCGCAATCATCATCTTGAAATTAGACACAAAATACTACCTGGTACCCTAACCACTTGTGTCTAGGACAGGCAAATACAGTGCTCAGGAAGGTAAATATAACCCTTAGACAGCTGACAACATTACTACTGAAAATCCAGCAAAAAACGTTTTGTTTTTTTTTTTGTGTCATTTATGTATGATTGACTCAGTTATGTGAATATTTCTAAAACAACACAAGAAATTAAGATTCCATTAAGTAAAGCTGCAGAAGGATCAGCAGAGACAGATGCACCACATGCAACCTTTTCTTTTCTAGTAAAAGAAATTCTTGGACGCATCTATTTGCCAGATTTAAACCCCAACATTCTGAGTTTTGAGCGCATATAAAACATCTTCAAGCATGTTGAGAAAGTAAGTGTAAGGCTATCATCAGCCAGTGACCCTAGAAGTGTTGAAAAACAACATCTATCAAAAAATAGGCATTCAATACACACACTTTCCACTTCACAAATATGTCTTTACAGCTCACTCACAGAAAATTACTTCCAAAAACAAAGTTATAGCTATACAAAAAGGTGGCAATGGTAGTAATCTTTTGAATTCAGAAGTCTGCAACTTAAGCAGATCTGTAATACAATATTATTTGCCTTTGTAGCAGTTAGAAACCTCAAGAAAACCTAAACAACTTCCTGAAATTATAACATATAGAGATTACTCCAAAAGTAGTGTCTCTTATTTCCACAGAGAAGAAACAAGAAGAACAGGAACAAAGATCACAATGCTACTGTTTCACAGAGCAAAAATATTTTTCAACATAGTCACCATCATTAGCTCTGCATTTTCACCAGCAAAAAACAAGAGCCTGCATGCCACAGTCAAAAATCTGCCAGCAGAGGCACCCACCATAACCACTGCTGAAACACACCGGCCATTCCTCACTGCTTTCACATCCACTGTTTGCTCTCCATAAACATACAGCATGTGTCAATGAATATCAGTGGGTGCCATCTTTTTAAGTTAAGTGCCCCAGCTTTGCTTTATATACACTTCTGTGTCAGGTGTCATTTTGTCAGACTGCCTCTCTGCAGCCTTCTGTTGCATTTCTGTTGTGTAATGAAAAAAAAATGGTGGGAAGGTTCATCCTCTATGGTCATGTTACCAACATCTGTCTCTGATATTGGGCTGACGCAATTAGATCAGTGGCATTACTTTCATGGCAACCCTCGCATTATTTTTACCCATAAAAAGGTTTTTTTCCTATTTGCTGCTCTCTTAATTTATAGCAATTCCACACGGGAAATCAATTGCATAGGCCCTTTTCAATCTCTTTTTTATTGTTTTTAAATCAAGAGAAGGCATTTTAAAGTGAATAGCCCTCATGAAATGCCACCAGATAAATGTATTATTCAGATGTTTCTTGTGTTTAAAGAGCAGATTTAAAAAAGAAAAAAAGGCAAATATCTTCCAACAAAATCAGCTGAGAATTATGCAAATCTCATTACATACAGTGCTGTTTTGTTATACTGGAACCTTGCAAGAAGATTCAAATAAAAATAACCTGTAAAACAGTTACTGAAAAATATATTTCTCAGAATCTTTCTATTCAAAGATAACGTAAGTAGCAGAGTAGGCACATAAACATCATGCTTTGAACTAGTAAATTATAATTGATTTTATGCACACAAACATTCCCATTAAAGAAAAAGTAACTTAAAAGTCATATTTTCGGCAATGTGCCCTGAGTCTCATAATTCTTCATTTTTCTTCCTCCCCCCCCCCTCCTTCCTTTTCCCTCATATTTTTATGGTCACTTTTTCTGTTTGTTGTTATGTGATATATGAAAGTACTATTCGTATGGAAAGAGATATTCATAGTTGCATTGTATGTGTGCAAGCATATCACTCATTTGCTTATGACGAGGTTTTTCCAACTGACACAGCTAGTTACAGTACCTCTGTTGTATGTATTGTATTTAACTTGCATCACATAGGTACATGAATATTCAAATAACGAGACCAGTAAAATTTCTGAGGTTTTTAAACATCCAGCAGTGTTTCGAGATGCTTCAGTGGTGATACAGACACACGGTATCAGAGTTATGAACATACTGCTAATAGAACAAACCAGGATTATCCTGCTCATTCTCTTCCCATCAGACAAATACATAACCAAGCATACATGTAATTCTTGCAGCATAGTCTAGCTCCACTATCAGCTAATTTAGCTCTCTAAATCTCAAACATTATTTAGTATCGATGCAACAAATAGATCTAACAATGTTGTGTTCATCTCTACACTCCTGAAGTATTTTTTCATATTCCTAAACCAGAAGAAAAATGCAACAGCTATTTCCCTAAATTCAGATCCATTAGTGTGTTTTTTGTAAAGATAAATACTGAACCTTCTAACAGTCCAACTGTGCTTCAAGCAATTCAATTCTGAGAAGGTCTTAATAATGTATGTAGTAGCATTTTAGCAATAATATTGATCTCACGCTATTAAGGTTTGCAACATTTCTATAACCCATTATCTTCCTGCATATTAACTCTTGCTAGCAGAAAGGACACTTTCTCTGTTAACTTTTGACAGATATAAATGCAAAAAAGTAACTCTACCTTCTATAGTGTCTGCCTGACTGTATGATAATGTCAATCAATAAAGAAAACCACTTTCTTACATAAAGCAAAATGATTGCAAATTCAGATATTGTATGAGAAAGTATTTTAATGCTTAATAGTATTTTCCTGAGAGAACTTCATTTACTAACACATAGTTCATGGATATCAGTAGCAACATCAAACCGCTGCTTCTGACAGTTTATGAAGGAACAGTGGCTGGATGACACCAGAATGCATTTATAACATCAAGAGACGGCCAACGTGTACAGCAGGTCATCACAGACACTACTGAATCATAAAAGAAAGACCTGTCAAGCTTCAGATAAGGCTGGCACTTGATGATGATAAATTATTTATTAAGTACTCTTGTTGAACCATTACGGAAATCCTTTTTTCTTTCTTCACCACCCATTCAGCTCAGGAGAACATTACCTGCTTGTTTTAAACCGTCTAGCAAAGGAAAACGTATTTTCAGAACAGCAAACAATAATGGATGTCAAATGAGAATACCAGAGAAGAAGAATCCAGAGTTAAATCTGGAAGTAGTGCTATTTTCATCAGTAATATCAAGATTGCAAGGAGATAATATAACTTATGAATAATCATAACTAGGTGAAGAAGGAAAATACATCAGTGCAAAGTACTGAGAATGCATGACTATTTGAAATACCAGTGGCACAGCCATATCTCCTCTTGTATACACAATTTTCCACTGAATTTCTAAGATTTCCTTTGAACACTGAGAAGTAGATCTACCTCATTTTCCAGACAAAAAAACAGCAGAGAGAAGATGGAAAACATTTGGGCACAAGCAGCATGGTTTTCTTATGGAATTTTGCCTTGCCAACCCCAACCTGTTCTTCAAGAATAGCCCTTCTTCTTCATGCCTGCTGCTGAAGTTGAGGCTGTGCATGCATTTACCTAACCATTTCAAAAGCCCCGGGAAGTTCACCTCCACTCATATCAGCTTATCTGGGTATTCAACTGATGCTCAAATAATTTAACCGTGAAACAAAAGATTCTGTGAACCTAGAAACACTTCTAGCAGTATGGACTCCAAAGGATTTTGGACACACTCAGAGCAAGCCTCTGATCAAATATATTAACAGAATATAGAATATTATTAACAATGAAGTTACACAGGATTTAACCAGGTACTGAACATTTTGAAAGTGAATTACCAATGTATTATTCTTCAAAGGTAAAAAAAAAAAAAGGGTCCTGAATATGCTACAAATGTCCCTCACTTTATTGAAAGTAACAGTCTAGTTCATCATCATATCCCAGGATTGCAGCAGCAAACTTTTAAGCCACTCTGAAATAACATATATTCTAACCCCCTAAAACAAACTACTGAAATTTATTGAAAGCAAATAGGAATATAGTTCACAGTATCCATTAGTGCATTAATACTACATGAACCCATTATATTGCTTCCACCTAATAATGTAATAATAAGGTGCTAGGAAATCAATAATTTCTAAATTTCAAATAAAATAAACAGCAGTGTTTACATCCTTTCACAATTCAAATTCCATATATATATTCCATATTTTCTGTGCATAGATTTCAGATTTGACCAGGTAAGCATACTACCAACATACCAAATGAATGAAACTTCAAAAAAAATGAGGCAATTGTTGACAGTGAGGTCACCACCCAAGTGGTTCCAAAGCCAGAGGGAAGTGACTAACATCATTGACCCTGGCTGTATAAATTTGAGCAATGGCAGAGACCAGTGCCTGGACTGAAGTTGAGGATTCCTGCTTCAGTGCCTCCAACAAGAGATCAAAACTATCTCCGTTGATGGGCGGTGGGAGATGCACACAAGACACAGCATTGTTATGGGCTTTCTATGTTAGTATGGGCTTGACAAGGTGGTCTTGTTGTGGAAGTCACAGCCGAGTCTTGGTGGCCAACAGTGTGCTTCATGAGGAGGCTCGTTGCCATTGCTGCAGCCCTCAATGACCAGAGATCCACCAGCAGCAGGACCACCAGATTGCTTGTGCTACAGGATAGCCCTGCAACCACCCCCAGTCTTGGTGTCTCCTGTCAGGAGCTTCCTGCCTCTGGTCCAGGCCACTACACCAGCCTTGCAAGCCCCAGCACCAAGGAGTTTCCTGGTGTCTTTCATGGAGGTCCTGGGCATCCCATCGCCACCACTGCACCCCTAGATGAGGAGCTGGTACAGTCAGTGGTAACTGGCCTACCTGCCCAGGGGAGGAACTGCTCTCTTGTGAGGCCCCAGCATCTCCTGAAAAGGAAGGTCAGCAGCAGCATCCCCCTGAACTCATCCCCATCCTACACAGAGGCAACCCCAGAAGCAGGAAGCAGCACTAGGCTGGTGCCCTATCACCAACCAGACCATTGCTCAGGTGGACTGGGAGGCAAACATTAAACTTTGTCAGCTTCTGAGGAAAAAAATAAAATAAAATAATAATAATAATAATAATAATAAACAAAACATAAAAGAACTAAAAAAAGAGAGTCACTGTTACCAGAAAAGCAGTTGAGGTTGCTGCCCCCACCCTTGCTGGTTTCTCCCTTGTCTGACCCTGGGGAAGGCCATAGAATCATAAATTTATCTTCAAGAGAAGAAACTAGGCAGCCGTGACAGTGTTAATAAAACAACTATGGGCTCCAACAAACAGAAGACAGGCCTTGTATTTTCCTAATAATAATCCTTTCACCAGGATCCTCTCATACTACCAGCTCCATGCCATGAGAATTGTCACCATTTGGGGATTCAGTACTGACCTCCTGAGCCACCCAATCTGTATTGTCCATCTCTCATGTGCCACCTTCTGGCAAATAAAAAACTTTAAAATTACCTACTGAGCTACTGAGCAGCTATGTCATAATTGAAGCCTGCGCCTCAGCACCTAAAAAAAAAAAAAAAAACCAGAAAATTTTTGCTTCTTCTCATCACTGTTTCAAGAGCTCTTATACCAGATGCTCTTTGAGTGTCAGAGCCATTCTGATGAAGAACAACCTATTTGTTCAAAAATAATAATAATAATAATAAAAATAAAATTGTAGCAATTTTGGAATTGCTACAATTATATACAATATTTCTATTTAAAACTGCAAAAATTCCAGGCTATGAACAGCCACACAGAGGGAATAGCTTTTAAAGCAAATTTAATACCAGCATGTAACAGACCAATTGTTTTTTTTGTTTGTTTGGTTGTTTTTTTTTTAGGAATAAAAAGGAGAACTGAAAATGCCCAGGAGTCAGAATTTGCCAGTGCTGTCTCTTCAATCTAGGGCCCAGAAGGATCACATAAAAACTCAGGCTACACAATTCAGTTTGCTGAATCAAACTTTAAACTTCATAAACTGTGCTCATCAACTCTCTCTTGCATCGATAGAATTTACAACACAAGCACTTTTCACCTTAATATCCACTGAGATTTGGCAGCACCATGTAGCACAGTAACAATTTGTCCTAACTAGATCGTTCCACAAAACATGTTCTGATGCCCTAACAATAAAACCTCTGTCTTATTCTGTCTTGCCAAAGGTAGAACATATGAGCCCTGGGAAAATCAAATGGATTGATCTATGCTGCAGCAAAGAATCCAAAGAATACAAGTTAGTTATTCAAAGAAATAAATTTTAAAAACCCACAGTAATTACGACTTATCTTAAAAATAAGTTACTGAAATTCTCATTCAGCTAACAGAAAACATTCTGATACAAGAATCTCTTAGTTCTCATCAATTACCTGCACAGGAAGAAAAACCCAGTCATTTTTGTGCTTACTGTAAACAGAGGGGTAGTCCCTCAGTAATAAAGGATATTCTACAACAAGATCAAGAGGTACAGGAGTTCAGTCCTTTCAGAGAACAGCGAACGAGAACAGAGAATGTGAAGTCTTCTAACTGTTGATAAATGGTTCTGTAGGCTCCAAAGACTTCTTCATTACATCAGCCCATGATTAATATCACTTTCAATGAAAAACAAACCAAGGTTACTAGATATGCTTAAGCATAAAAAGCTCAAAGGGAATACTTACTGCCACTACCTCAGATGCCACATAAGTTTTCAGACCCAGAAACAGGACACCGATTATCTTTTTCCACTAAATATATAAGGACTGTTTTCCTATAGCATTCATTCTTGTTGACTGCTCTACTTTTTTTTTTAACCTGAATTACATGCTGAAATGTTTGTTTTGAATTTAAGTTAATTCCCCGAAAGAGGCAGACTTCAGTAAGTTTTAGTTAAACTACCAATAACTTTAAAAGCCGAAAACTCCTAAAGGACACAACTGATAACAGACTTTAGAAGGCTTAGCAAACTTATAATCTTGTGTGTTTTGTGAAAAAAAAACTTTATGAATATGCGTGTTCTCTGATTGTTTCTATAGAACACTTAAAGAAGGTAAGTCACCTCTGTCTTAAAGAAGCATTGTGTGCTAAGGTTCCAACAACACAGTTCTCTTCTGTATTTCAAGAGAGGAGGCTGTAAACCTCTCCTACTGAATTAAATGGCTTTACATTTAATATTCTTTTATCCTCCCAGTAAGTGAGCTTTGTTTGTGTTAGATTCCATGCTATATAATGGTTTTCTACTTAATTACATTCTATTTGCAGTTTAACTACTACAGTCATAAAAAAAAAAAATAAAATGTTGCTAGCTAAGTGAGTTTCAGCCTTTTAACAAGTTGGTTCCAATCTTTTCTACTGAAAATAGGCAGTACAGCTATACTACATTTTACTTGCAATTGAGGAAGCAAGCAGTTTTCAAAGACATACAGAGCCTGTCACTGTACTTTAAGGTATCACCAATGGAAAGCTGATCATGTTGTGCTTTGAATGCTCTGACTTTCAAAAACCTACAACAAAATGGCAAAATAACTACACAAGTTAAAAAAGGATATTTGCAATAAAAACAGACTGGCAAGTCTGGAGCTTTAATACATGGAACTTTATAAAGTTGAAGAGTGAAACTATTGCCTACATGGGAATGGATATCAACCAAAATTCGTACAGTCTTAGAAACAATAAACTGCCACAAAAATCCAATAAGGATTTTTGAGAATTCCATCAAATCCTCTTAAGTGAAAAACAATACATAAGTTCTTGACACAAACAGAGCCATAAAAGCCCACGCTGCTGGAGTCTTTGCCCAGAGTCTCCACATCTTTACCTTATAGACAGAAAATCCAATTCTTCTCAAGTATGTTGGAAGTTTGGCTACTACTAAAACCAATGACATGTATTTAATGCCAAATATTAGACAGAGGCAGGGGACATAGATTCAAACAGCCTAACTTACATCTGAGTGTCAAGTCCACCACAGAACAGAGATCTTATTTAACTTCATCCTGGATATGAAAAATGTTCTATAAAATCAAGGCAAACTGAGCAATAACTTTGCACTTGCATTAGGCTTTGAGATCTGATATTTATATTTCAGCCTACAGGAAAGGCTTATGTGCTTTAAAACTCATCTAAAGTCTTCCAACCCTAACATTTGCTCCTATAAGTTATTATAAGCCTTGGTCTTGTCTACTTCCTTAAGACCATCATGCCAATAGCAAAGCTCCATCCTATAAGCCTATGCAGGTCTTGAAAAAATTTGAAATTCATTCACTGAAAGAACTCTCTTCAAATTTCACTCAGACTACCAGCAGGAAATATAAGGGATATCACATTATGTTCTTCTTTATCCGGGACGAAGATGAGGGGGGGTCTCCTATACAGTAGTGTAGAAATTTGTTATAGTTTGGCTGCCTTTCCACTATCAAAAGTGAAATACTAATATGAAATAAGTTACCTGGTGTGTGCATCCAGACACTCATTCAACAGTCACAGCAGAGGAAATAACTTGCTATGCATTTTACTGCATTTCTTTTTTTATACTAGTATCTGCACTATGGATATAAACAGGTATACTTTGTTTTTATTCCCAAGAACATACCTTCATATACGAGAAATTTTCAGCACTTCTTTTAATGAAAAAAAAAAAGAATGTCAAATCTTTATTTCCAGGCTCTAATTAGACACTACTGTAATAATTACAATCTATAACAGAGCACTAAGGTACCTGGAGAGAATGCCCTGCACTGAATATATTTGGGCAGTACTCTACAATATCCTCTTCATACATGAAATGGCTGAAATAAATGTTTCTCTCACTGCTCATCTGGAGAGTTCCCTATTCAATTTACTTTTTTTCCATACAGCAGCACTGTGTGTAAATGTTAAGCTAACAAGGCTTGATATCTCAGAGATTAACTAATCACCAAACTAAATTCTTATATGTCAGCAAGCAAGAAGCCTGACAAAGAACTCTATATAGCCAAAACTTTATCAAGTTTTAATCTGTACTCATCTCTCTTGCTTTCTTTTTTTGGTTTAGTTTTGTTTTTGTTTTTTTTTAAATGATAGGATATTAATGACCATTCTATGATAAGAAAGTTGCACAGAGTTTACAGAAAGCAACCCTCCAAACAAATACTGAAAAATCAAACACTTTAAAACATTGACATGGTAATTTAGCTGTTAGACTCCCATTGAGTTTGTGGAAACATAAGAGAAAAATTCTGCATGCTGCTTTTGAAATGTAGGAGTGGGTGTACCCATATTTACAAGAGGGCTAGAAATGTTTTAGATGTCAAGGCATTTTTCCCTTCCTTCCCCCTCCATTCTTTCCCATGTTCTTTGAGCCTCAAGAAATAGTTGAAAGAGTATTAAAAAACAACAACAAGCAGCACTACAAACGTATTCAGAATTCAGCCTCTTCCTCTGCCACATACAATAAATACCATGGAAGTTTTAAGGTGCCTTTTTTTGTTTGTTTGTTTTTTTGTCGTCCTCAGTAACAAGCAGGATCCAAATCACAGAGGATGACGGGAGATTCTTAAAGGACTGTTGCTATGAGACACCCAGCCAAACTCCACCAGTACCGGTGCTATGGATTGTTTGGATAAATACAAAGAATTGATGTTATAATTTGGTTTCAAATACACGAAAAATGTATTGGAGTTCTCTATGTTGTCTGTCAGTGTTCTACTGCACAAAATAGCACAAAAGGTACAGTGATCCTCATCTTTAAAATACCTTAAAGTAAAATTTGAACTCTATATCCAAGATAATTATGATGTTATCAAAACCTACCACCTTCTCCTTTGATTTTCTACCAGTAAATACTCAATTTACATTTTCTCATCTCCCAGGATACTTGCCATAGCTGGTGTTGTTTCATACACTGTTTTAAAACAATGAGCAGGTTTATTGAAATTCTAGTGCTCGTTCAAAAATTCCTCAAGAAGTGGATCAAGGAAATCAGCAAAGCAAGGCAGTCAATATTTTAATTATCATCTTATAATAATTTATTAAAATGATTATAATCATTTGAATTGTCAATGTTTTAAACAATAAAAATCAATTTTTCAGTCTTCAAGAGACAGCTGCTTTAGTAATAAAAAGTAAATCACAAACTAATCAACAAACATGATTTAATTATTATTTTAGAACAAAGTTTTTTGAATCTGTACTCACTAACTTTTGTCCAGCAAAATATAAAACCTGTTCCTGTTGTTTACATAGTGTAGAAGAGTTTTTCTATTCTCCCTCTCTGTTGTTCATAACTATTCATACCTTAATTACAAAAAAATGCAGTAATGGAAGTGCTGATTAAAGAACTAAAAGAGATGGGTAGATGCACTTCGCTACACGACTTACAATTATTTTTAAAATGTATTTGGTGTTAAGTATGGTCTGAAAAAAGCACTAATAAATGCTAATAACACAGTGAAGCTTAGGATTTAAAATTTATATATATATTTTTATATATAAATAATATATATATATGTATGTATGTATGTATGTATAAAAAATACATTTATAGATAGATAGATATTTGTTATCCTCCTCTGAAAATCAAATGTGCTTTAATGTTTTAGGATCTGCCATAGGGATCAGTTACTGGAAACACCTAAAGCTGATCACTTGACTTCGTAACTGAAACTCCAGAGCCTACCTACAACCTATTAGTAGCCTGAGCAGCCATGTTTTTGCCTGAATGTCACATAGTCTGTCTACACACAAATGCAACTCTAAGTGACTCCCCAGTTAACCTTAACTCCTATGCCATTCATCAGCACATCAAGCTATAATTAGATGTGGCAATTAAACTGCTCAATGACCACTTCAATTGATCACACAAATGCACTTTTAGATGACAACTTTGTTTTGGAAATTAAAATGTTATACAGATGGTAGACACTCAATGCATCAATCACTTCTCATATATTGAACGTAAGGGTGGATGTGCTTGAAAAAAAAAAATCTGAATAAAAATAATGTGGAGAAAAGAAGCCACAAAGTTTAATAGTTGTATATGTACATAATATATGTAGTATGTACATAATAGTTGTTCCCCTCCAACTACCAAAAAAAAGAAAAAGAAAACGAAAAAAAATAATAATTAAAAAGAAATCCAGTGATTCCTTTGCAGAGGTTTCTATAATCATTATGCTGAAGCACAATCATCTGTAAGAACAGACTTGTCAGAAATCCATTGAACAAAGTTGAAAGGAAGAACCTGCCTCCATAATCTAAGCTGCATTAGGTCTGTGCTAAGTCCCAAAGGGGATAATTAGGTTTGGAAGTCTAATCATCCACTATAATAGAGTTCTTTGTTCTCATCAAGCAGGACTTGTTTCAGCTCATCATCTGAGAAATGGAAATATTTGATGTCAATAATCAATTGACCTAAAGAAAATATTTTCCACTTCAGAAACTTTAGTTTTTGAAAACAAATAGCTCTTCTCTCTCCTCTTCTCCCCATGCAGCAAATACAGATATTTGTGAGGAACATTTATGATTGACTCTTCAAATCCTAATATTTCAATGCATTGCATAGCTAATTAGAAAACAAAAGTATAGATCACACAGCCCCTGATTATGTAATATGTAAGCATGCCTTAATATGACTGGATTTGCTGTAAAACTTCATTTGAAATTTGTGTAAATTACGGTCTGCTGTTCTCAGGTTAAATAATAATAATAATAAGAAGAAGAAGAACAACAACAAAAACATTCCTGCCACCACCTTAACTACTTCAGCCTGATCAGGCTTAGCTGGAAAACCTATTTGAAACTGGAAAACTTAAACGCAAGGTTTTCCCCTTGGTGCAGACTTCCATACTTCTGTAACAGGATACCTGCTGAACAGAAACCTAAGCAAACACACCGTGTGAAACATTTGTAGCAAACTTGAACCAGGTGACTTTCTACACAATCTGTACCCTTGGTACATGGTAGGCATTAATCCTACCATGTCCCAAGGACTTCAGTTTGCAACACATTCAAAACAGTTATGGCAACTTCAGAAAGCACTGGAGAACTTGTGCTCCAAGGACAGACTAAAGATGTGAACTGGACTCCTACATGTAGTAGCCAGAAATACTACTCGCACTACACTAAAAACTGAACTTTCTAGATGCTCCTTGAACAATACACATGGAAGGAAAAATAAAAATGAAATCAGTTGCTTGCAGAACTCTTCCACAGTTCTGGCAGGGACAAGAGTTTCCAAAAACATTGCATAGTGTTGATTAAAAATAATAATAATTGCTCAAGTTTTTACAGTTGTGATTGCTGTTCCTTAATTGAATCAAACTCCTTTCTCATTTATCTGACCCACAAAAATCAATGGCAAAAAACCTAAGCTGTTGCTTAAAGGTGTTTCTAAGTTCTGACAGCAAAATCTCCACTACTGTGAGAAGTATATTGTAGATTGATTTTATGGGAATCGCTTGAAAGCAATGCATTCTTTAAAGCACAATTTTCCACAGCATTTTATAAATGAGAATACATATATCCACCTAAATAGTTTCTTTTTCTTATGAACTGAAAATTCAAACACAAATAAAATGCATGTTTGGAATTCATTATCACCTAAATTTCTGCACTTCCAGTATATTAATGGATTTTATTTTGAATACCAAAAAGAAGGGTTCCCACACACAATGTGCAGAAGATACACTCAATAAAGAGCAGGAATTAGCAATGAACTGAAGTTCTGGAAGGTTTTCTTTTTTTTTCCCTTTTGAATTCTTAATAGTACTTTTTTTCCTCACAACACATTCATTTCATCACAGTTATTACTCAACACTGGTGCACAATATATCACACTACCCAAAGAGCTTTTTAAACAGCTCAAGCTTTATATTGTAAAAGAAACTTCTTCAAATGGCACTGTGGCAACAGATACTATATAGAAAAATCAAGCCCCACTTAAATTTAAGACACCATGGAATCAGTTTGTACTTGTTTGTTTTGTGGTGAGCAGGACTTCCCTATACACACACACACATTCATATAGGCAACTGGATCAGGTCCTTTTTTTATTGCATCATGTTTCTCAGTTTGATGACATTTTTATTACATCACCTTGCCATAAGACATTGGCTCGGTGTCCTCTCGTGTTCCCAAACCGTGTCAGTCACAGAGTTACTAAGCAAACTCAAAAGAAACCTCATTCACAGCTGATATACTAAGATTAGTATGCTTGACTGAATCCTGACTTGAATTCTGAAAAGCATCCATAGTGCAGAAAACAAATCAAACCTGTGTTTCTCAGATTAGAACACTTCCAAAACAACACAATAGTAACCAATGTTTTCTTATAAGTCATCTTCAACACTTGGTTAGGTACTCTTCCTCCACTGACTTTCTCAATTACAAAGGTAGGCACAAAAGATAAAAACAAGCACATGCCATTCAAAATACCAATCCTGTATACAATATATTTTTTTCCACTGCTAGGAATTTGAACTCTAGAATGCATTCACACAACATGGAATTTGTAATTTTATGTAATCCATTTTTAAGCTGCATCAGGTCAAACTGGGCTGTATCTCTTAGCAAATAAACTTTCATATAAGTTAAACATATCAGCACACCTACCTGACTAGAAATGATGAAAACACTTCTCAAGGATAACATCCAAGAGCATCCATCATCAAAACAAGGGTATCATAAGAAAATTAAACATTTTCCAATTAGATCTGAAAACAAATAATATGGCCTACCAAATGCCCTCAGGTGAAAACAAACAGCTAATTCACTTTTTACAGCTTTTCTTTTTAAAAAAAAAACACCTATTCAGTATTGATTTCACAGGCTTAATTTACCACAAAATGTCTTTTAAAATATTGATTATTATAATGCACAATTATATTTATTTAATCAGATAAGATACGGGAACCTAAAAATAACAAAGGATTTATTTTCAAAAAATGGTAGGGAATACAGTGTCCACTATTAGGTCTTGTATTGTAGCAAGTATCTTAATTTAACACAACATTAAGTTAAAAGCACTTTCAAGCTGGTGTGAATTGTATCTTTTTACCTGACCATTTTTAGCAGGAGATAGACAAAAGAGGCTTTTCTTGTTGTTGCTGCTGTTTATTTCTTCATAACTGATTAGCTTAGCCGACAAGAAGGCAAAATATCCAAACTCCAAGCTGTCAGCTTTCTCCTGCCATCAACCCCACAAAGACCAAGGAGTTTGCAAACTCAACTGCGCCATGAGATGAAAACAGTTTTAAAAGCAATGGTGTAGAAGACAGAAGGAAGATGTGTTTCCCTACCTACTGCATTCCTCCATCAGCTCTCCACTTCCTGGGTTCATGATGCCAATTCCATGTTTTCCTCAGCTGCAGCAAGCTTTGCTAACAGTGCATGGGAAGTCCCTCTTGCACTGCTACTTGTCTGGCTAGCTCTCCACCTGCTCAGGTAGGATCCAGTGGCACACTGCCCAGCAGGGTTCCTTGCTTACAGAATGTATGCTCAGAGAACCTTTGGCAAACAATCTTCCCAGGAGAATGAATGCAGCCTAAAACATGGCAAAAGAAAAATATTCCTGTCACAAACTTTCAGTTTTTCAATGTATATTTTTAAAAATTTAGTTCTGAAAATGCAATATTGATCCATTGCCTATAACATCTAACAAGAATTACATTGGGAAGAACACAAAAGAAATGGAAAAACACAAATGAAAAGCAAGGAATGAGTTGCTTATCTCAGGAAAAGACTTTTTCCTGAAGTATTCTTCAGGGCATACAAAATGTTCATGCAGCTCCAACATTTAGATTAGTCAAGTGGTAAGGCTTTGTAGCACATTACTTGGCTTCATTTTCAGATTCATATAAGCTGTGAACATTAGCAAACATATGAAAGAATACCATTCCTACACATGCAGGACTCAGTACTCTCTCACATCTAGAAGCTCATCCTAGCTACTCCCTTTCTGATAGAAGGGAAGAAGGCTATTAAAGAAAATCCCAACTTTCTTTTGTAGCTTCCCCCCCCCCCCCCCTTTTCTCAATGCACACTATCTGCTTCATCTTTTGTTCCCAATTTATCCCTTTCTTTCAGAAAGAAAGGGTATGACATATGAAAGGCCAGTCTTCAGAATGGTCATTTACCATGACATAGGTCCTAAGTTAATGTCATTTGCATTTTTTCCACATTGAAAGAGTATTTGGATTCACTTTTAATGAAAAATGTGGCAAGGCTGATGAAAGTTAAACTTTGAGGCTAATCCAAGGACAGCTTACTAGTAAAACCTGCAAGCTTAGGGAAGCTTAACTTGAGGATGCTGCTGAAGTGCATACACTGATGAAGCCACTAGAAATTTCCAGTTCACATCAGAATCATTGCCACGGATTCCCACTAATACGATAAACTGTAACTAATGTTGATTCCTTCTACTCTTATAAATTTTCCAAAAATCTAATTTCACTTGAAAAACATTACTAAAATCAATTCAACATTTCATGTTCTTGAGCCTACAAGAAAAGGAACCTTGCTTTAGTACTTTTACATAACACAAATTTTCGTCTACTTATTTTCAAATGCAGAATAATTCATTAAAACAAAACAAACAAAAAACCTTAAAAGGCCATATTGAAGTGTTCCTTTCCTTCCCTACAATAGATAGTAGGTCCGAGCCACAACATAAACTTCACCTATTAAATACAAAGGAGGTATAGTCAGAGTAATTAATATATGGGACACATATCTCCAGGGAAAGAGGCAAGAATTTTATCAGAAGTTAGAGATGAACCCAAAATTCTCATTCTCTTAAAAGGGAGAGGCCTCAGCTCCTTAACATAAAAAATGAATATACTGGGAGTTATCCAGTATTGAAATATTTAAGGCTGTTGAACTGAAGTGAGAAAAATTCTTTAAAGAATTCTGTTTTTTATAATCATTTTTATATTTATACTCTTTAAAAAAGAAGAGCAATTCAATGTTTTAATAAACTGAAAATATATTTTAATAGAAAAGAAATAGTCCATGATTCAATAACTTCCTAAAAAAAAAAAAAATAGGTTTAAGAGTCGCAAATTCTTTTTAAAGACTAATAAGAGTTGCCATGGATATGAAACAAAAATATTCCTCCCTACCCCCTTGAGCAAAAGTACCAGTATTTTACACTGCATTTGAAAGTATTTCAAGATGAAAAAAAAAAAAAAAAAAGATTTGATGTGTATTAATAGTGTAATTACTCTTTAAATTTTCATTAACAGGCAAAAATCCAAATCTCTCAGTCCCACCTCTCAGTGATTATTTAAATTAAAATCCCCAGTGAAGCTGATAGGCTACTTTCATGAACAGACTGGAGTCCTTTTTCTCCATTAGTGAATGATCTGTGCTACAAGATGGTTTTTGGCTGAATTCAACATTCCTTAAATTTAGTGAATTATCACCCAAATAAGAAACAGCCTGTTATATTTTAGAGGAGAGGATGAAACAAAAAGGAATAGAAAACAGGCTGCAGGGAGTTACCAAAGCCTATTTGAATATGGAAACTATCGATTTACCTTTTTGCTGTGACCCCTCAATCTATGGTTTCATCTGTTTGCTCAGCTTTAAATTAAATCAACAGTGCAGCACGGAAAATGAGTCATTGAAAGTGGTAAAACTTTGACCTCATAAATATCAAAAGAGGACCACAGGCTGCACATCTGATGAAATCAGCTATGGAAATCACGGTCTGGGCAGAATTTTAAACACAAAACTGTTTTCTGGACAGAGACCATCTCAATGCAGGTGAGCTGCTTGCACAGCATTGGCTGGAGATTGCCAGCATTGTGCAATTGTTTTTAGAAAAGTTTAACACCACCACCACCAAATAACCCACAGCAGCTGGGGCAGCAATTCCCACCTTTTCTTCAGGCAAGCTTCACAGCAGCCATCTCCTTACAGCACCAGTTTCCTAAAGTAAGCCACCACAGTTACTGAGAAGAAACAGAATCCACAAGGATGAGAAAAAGAAGGCAAATGAAACAGCGCAATTACACCACAGCTGGAAGTGCAAGGGGCTGAACACTGCAGGCACCCACAGCACCCAGCTGCAGTGCCGCAGGCAGAACCAGCACCTGCTGCCCATCAACCGTTAATGCTTCCAGAATGTTCTGGGTTGCTAGGCAGACTTTGACTTCGAGCTCCTCATATTCTCGTGGTGCCCACTGTATTCAGCCAATGCCATTCAGGAAGTGATTTTTTTTTCTTTTCTGATTGGTGCATTCAAACTCCCCTCAGCGCGGACTGATCCTGTCCAGCCGTTAGTGAGAGGCTGAGGACTGCTGTCTCCTCTCAATAATCTCTGAAGGTGTGGCAGCCAGTGGAAAATTATGTTGGTATGTGAGGGTTGCAGAAGAATGCTTGGGATGTAAGCTACCTGGTGATGTATCTGTAAGCAAAGTAAAGCAAAGCATGGGATAATTGTTTAGCAACTTTCTGTCAGCCAATCATCCCATTGCCTGGGAAAGCTGTGCAGATGCTGTGAGTGCAGCTGACATGAATCAGTTTTGCTTTTCCTCCCTTGGCTCACCTCTGTGGTGTTTTGGAGACAAACAGTTTTTAAGTTGGGAAAATTCATGGAAATATTGAGATTCATCCATTGATATCCTCCTGATGAGAAAGGAGAAAAAACTAAGTAAGCATGTATAAGACTGCCTGTACTTTCAAAGAAAAAGATTGTCCTGTATCCTTCAGCACAGGCTGAAGCAGCAGCTGCTTCAGTACCAGCCTGACAAGCCCTTTGTCCTGCCTCACCTCCTGCTCTTCTCTTCACATTCAGAGAAACATCCGAACTTCTAATCTATTAAGTTCCATAAGTGAAATTTACCAAAGTCAGAACAAAATTGAAACTGTTTCTGACAGAGAACAACATCAGAAAGCTTTAATGATAGGTGGCTGTCTGTTTTTTGTTGTTGTTGTTTGCTTGATTTTTTTTGTTTATTTTTCCCCTGAAAATGATTTTATTCTGTAGAAGGACCTGAGAACGATGACAAATGACCAGTTCCCTTAAAGACAAAACTGTTGCTTGAATCTTTGAGGGCAAAAAGTTTGGTAGAAGGATAAATAGAGAAGCTAAAGAAAAATCTGCAGTTGTTTGGCTTAAAGCACAGATAATTTGAGAGGAATATAACTGCTTGGTCTTCAGGTGAAGCTTAGAAGGATTTCCAAGGCATTGGTCTCAGTTTTATATATGCCTATTAGACATAAGCTCAATAGACTGCAGAGGGGAAGCAGCAGAGCAGTTGCCCAACTCCTTCTTTTTTGCTGGAAATGCAGCACCATTGATTAAAAATAAGGTACAGCTTTGGCTGGAAACTTGCAATTTATGGAACGTGGAACTAGAGATGTTTCAAATCTCAAACAGAACATATGATTTTTGTCAAGCACACAGATGCAAGAGAGATTTTTTCTAATGGAGGGCTTGATGAGGCAATGCGCTGTTCAAGAGTGAAGAGATGATCAGGCTGCTTCTTGGTGTCCGCTCAGTTCTCAGAAGAGCAGAGGTGGTCAGCTTCTCCCAGTTAAGTCAGCTGTCAGGCAAATATGAGATCTGATTTCCACAATTCTGCAATCATACAGCTCCTTGGAACCCAGTTTTCTCTATCATTTCATATTTATATGCTGGTGGTTGCCTGGTTCTGAGCCAGAATATGGTTCACTGTAGAGCTGTAAGAAGGGGCTCTGTTTCACAGGTAGACTTTTGCAGAAAATTAACAGAGCTTAAGCAATACTAATAGATAGGTAATTGTGTAGTTACAATGGAATCAGCTAATTAAAGTAATGCCAAATGGGAAATATCCACTGTTCGGTTTTGGCAGGCATCAGAGAAAAAATTATCCACTGCTTTCATGTATCCCTGAGCCATTTATATCTATAATTCCAGACCTTTTCTCTGTCTGAGTTAAGGATTAAAATCTTTTATGAAAACAGTGTTAACAGAAGAAAAGCAAACAGAAAATCTTGGTATTGAAATGGCAGTTAAGTTCTGAATTTGAAGTCTGGAAAATGGTATCCTCCCACCTCGCTCAAATTTGATCTCATAGTTCCTCAGTACATTCTAGCTCATGGCAAAGTCAAAATTTCTTTTCACCTAACAGTGAAATCAGAAAAAAAAAAAAAAAAGAAAAAAAAAAGAATAAATTAGTTGCTTTTTATGGTATTAGCCTTCTAAAGCAAGTATAAAGGAACAAGTGATATTCCTTCCCATCTTTAACCTCAGTATCAATCCTGTACAGAATCAGGGCTATGCAAGATGTTGAGGATTACTGAAGATGCAGAAAAAGTTTGCTATTGAGAGAATATTTTGGAAGGGCATGGTGTCATCCTATATTCAGAGAAATACAGAAATAGTTTGGCTGGACAAAAACTCTAAACTCTGGGCTGTGCATTCCACTCACTTGTGATGGTATGAAAGAACAAGTACAGAATAGATGAGAGAAAAAATATCAGGAAATGTGTTGATTAAGTTCACTAATTTTAAGTTCACTGATTAACTTCACTGATCCTTCATGGATATTATCATGCATTTTTGTAATTGAACAAATATGAAATATGTTTCTTCATTGCTTGTATGAAGGCGAATGGGAGTGATCACTTTCTCTGGTCACTCACTCTGACCTGGAGTGTCTCTGGTAGCAGCAGACTTTAGAAGTAGTACGATGAATTTTTTAAAGAATTTTTCACTGGATGCAGAAGGTGTAGAGAGAGTTTTGGTGAAATACTGGAAATCCATTTTCTCTGACTTTTCAGAGCTAGCCAGACAAGCCATTAGTAAAACTAATGTAAGGCATAATCATACAATAGCAAAAATGACCGCAAGACTTAATGCAGCTCTTCCATTTTTCTGTCTCCCACAATTCTTTTGATAATCTTATCATTGTGTAACCATCACAAGCAGCATCACTAGAAGTAATGGTTAGCTATTCTCAGACCACTTTTAAATTATTCACAGCAGCTATGTTTCCATTTCTCTGACTCATTCTTTTAGAAATAACGGGAAGCAGAAAACATGGAAATGGAAGAGTTATGACATTACATTTTTAGATGAAGAGAGAGCTAAAAATTATCTAATCTATTATTTCCTTTCTCAGCAATGCAAGAAACATTGTCATCTTACTGAAAAGTTACCCACTGAAGCATTAAAAAACACCAAAATTTGCTCCATATGCACCAGTGGCTTTTCTTATCATCCTTACCAGAAAAAGGAATGAAGATGTTTTCTAACATGAAAACAAGACCTTTTATTATATTATTATTTTTATTCATATTAATTCAACTCTTCAGAAAGAGTAGCCTCAAAAGAACAGTGTTTCCAGGTACCTTTCAGTGTGTCATGTAGAGGGAGAGTGTCTCTGAGTGTCCCAAAAAGAAACAAACGAACACAAAACTTCAGTACTGCTTTCTCCTAAAAAATAAAAATAAGAAAACAGAAAAAAAAAATAACCAGAGGTTACAAGCTGGAAAAAAAAAAAAATAATTATAATTTCAATGCAATCTTTTTATCACAGATCTCAAAGGTCAGGTTTTTTAATTCTTATTTTAGGGAGAAGACCAAGGCACAAGGAGGAAAGTCTTGGCAAAGAGCTCCTTGCAAAGCTAAATTGAGGCCTTAACCCCAAAAGCCTACACACCATATCATTCTGCCATTCAGAAACTGGGTGAGTTTAAGAAGATAACAAGTTTTCAGCAACATATATGTTTGCCTCCATTAATTTCAATTTTGATTTTAAAGGGTACTTCAACAAATAAGTAAACTAATATTTCCAGAACATGGAAGAGAGGGAGAAGAAAACAAACATGAAAAGGGGATGGGCTGCAGTATGTCTGCCAAAAGAGTATATTTTGAATGACATCCTCCAAAGGTTGTTTAAATTGGCTTCAGGGCTGCTGGCCTATATAGAAATATAGATTAAAAAAAAAAAAATCTTCAAAAAGGATGATCTGTCTGAAAATCTCTATGGTAATAAACCATTGGACAGAGTGTCTTACACAATCTTTCAAAAGCAATTCAAAATGACTTGGATGCAAGCCAGCTGGACTGGAAGTTGGCTGAGGAACTGCAAACAAATGGTGATGTTACACAGTAATGTATCAAGTTGTCCATTCAGACACCAGAAAGAGCAGCGTTCTGTCAGGTCTTATTTAAAGTATTGCTCTGCTCTGGAAAGTGACAAGATTAAATGGCACCTTCTTTCTCTGTAACTCTGATCTATGTATGTATCCAGTCATATCTAGTTAGTGACAAAAACTTACTCCTATTACTCCTGGGGAGCCAAAATAATTTAGAGTTGACTTAAAGGTGTTACTGCCAGTACCTCATTGAAATAGTCTGCTAGTTTCCAATCAGTTATAGTCATATAGTAGGTTACAGAGGAGACAACAGGGGCCTAATTCAGCAGACTGTCTCTTTATTACTAATAATAATGCTTGAGATGGCAAAAGAAAATCCACATGTGTGAATCTCAGAACACAGACTGAGTTTTCTGTACTGTCAGCTAGATTCCTCATCTGGAGAGTAATACAGTCTGTAAAGACTCATCAAGTTGCAATAATAACTGCTGAAATGCACCTCCCATCACCTCAGTGTGCTAATGTCTGCTGCTTGGCCTCAAAAACCATTCATCAAGCACCGATGAATGTCAATGGGTACAATTTTTTTCTGCATGGAGGTATTCAATTCCACACCTTTGCTTAATCCATACTTTCATGTCAGATGCCGTTTTGTTGGACCATCTCTCTACTGCTACTTGTCACATGGCAACAAAATTTAAAGGAATATTTGTGGGGAGGTTCAACTTCTACTTCCCTACTTCCAGTGTTGCCTCTGATGCCATGGATCAACATTATTAAACAGGAGGCATTACTTTCAGAGCAGCCCTCCTACACTGTAATTGGATGGCCCTACTCTTAGCTACGGTGGTAGTCATTGTCTTGGAAACAACACAAAATTCAGTAGGTGGTATTGATCTGACCTAAAATAAACTAAATTAAATTATAAAAGTCTAAGCTAAACACATACAATATACTACAACGTTAAAGGTTGTAACCTATCACATATAATGGATTTCTTGTGGTTCCTAAGTAAGCTTCAAGTATTGACTGTTCGTAATAGAATCTAGCACAAATTAGGGATAGAGAGGAGTCTGAGCAGACTCCAAATTCTAAAATACTCTGCGTTTTCAAAAAAATATGCAGGAAGCTTCCTTACAAAAGAATTAAATAAAAGCAAGAAACAAAGAAGAAATTTGAGAATGCTTTCTGGGAAGTTTCAACATAATGATACTTTATCCTCACTAATAAGCAGAAGACTGACTTGCCTAGTTCTAAGAGATATCCTTCCACTTCCTACAAGCATACTGTTTCTAGCAAATACCTAGGAAATGAAATTGTTTCCCTTCTGCTACCACAATTTCTACAACTTGAAGATCTTCGCAAAATTCACATGATATAAGGACTTGTTTCCATTTGGAAAACCACATTTCCCAGGAGAAGGCATTAAGGATATCTTCTCTGTTATGACCAACATTAGAAGAATATGCAGTATGTCCTTAATTTGCCCTTACACTCCAAAATGTGAAATAAACAGTTCCTACAGTAGTCAAAGACTTAAAAACAGAACTCTGAAACCAGAAGTCCTCTACTTACTCATATGAAATCTTAGCAATACAACTAAACTGTTCTCCTGTCCTCAGGATACTTTTATAAAAATTTCTCTCTATCACAGTTCATTACACAGTAGACTCTATATGAATAAAGACATTGTTTCACCTTACAGAGATGAACTACTGTTAACTTTTACATTTTTTTCTTCTCTTACATACTTCTCCAAACTTCGGAAATGATTCCATTTTTTATTTTGACCTGTGAAAGAAGGCTGAGACCTAAAAGCTACTAAAATGCTACATTATAATAAGAGACTCAGCAGTTTAATTAAAGCTATTATTTCTCCCAATAGACCTTGATTCTCTTCTGTTCTTACACAAGTTTCAGTATGACTACTGCACTCTTTAAATTTACTCTTCTGCTTAGAATAACCATGCCTTTAAATTTGCATTTTAAGTAATGTGACAAGCTTCTGTCACTTCAACATTAGTACTGAAATCAACATCTTTCAGGAGCCCAAAAAGTACTGTCATCTTCCTTCAAAGAGCACCAATTACCTTGATTATAACTGAACCTCAGTAAACTTCATCTTATTCTCCTTACTTTGCTACTAGCCAGTGCCCATAGGAGCACAGCATGATATACAAACAATTTTTTTCTCACTCAAGATCAATAAATGTGACCAAATAAACAGATCAAATGGGTAATGAAACTGCCACTTTTATAACTACCTGTCTGGTGAAATCAAAGTTGGGAGCACTTCACAGTGATGTTTTAAATATCTCTGCTAATATGTACCTCCACTGCCCAATTTTTCTCATTGTTAAGCACTTTTTTTCCTAAGGTCTGATTTAAATATTTCCTTTTATTGCAGTAATTTCACGCTATCGCTCCTTATTATGCCATTTTCAGCCTCTACCAATAACACAACAGGGATTCTTGCTGCTCAGTTATTTGTAGACAGTCGTGTCCCTATCATAGCCCCCCCTTTGACTCCTTTTCTCTTGGTTCTGCATATCAAAGTGTGGTTCTGTCTGCAAAGTGTAAAGTATATATAATGAGATATGGTATTTATCATCCATCATTTGTTTTTGTACAAAAATGATACAACATTTGCATGTCAAAAGCCTTTCTCCCACTTCTCCAACTGCTAGAGCAGCAAACTCAGTCTGGGCTCTGAAAGTCAAGCTGTGTTCCTTCTGCTTCATACATCATCTTTCTAATAAAAGTGAGACCCAGCTGCAATTCTGCTGATGACGCATGCAACAAAATATATAGCAGCTCATAATACCATTGGCTCTACAGTCATAACAGAAGTAAAAACTAGCTGTCATTCAGTGACTGTGAGTGACATGAATTAATCACCTGGGACCAAGCAATGTTGTCAGTACCTTATGCCTAGTATCTAGCAGAAGTCTTTCCTTTAGACAATTTAATTTCTGGAGCTTAGTACTGTGTACAAAAGAATGGAGAGGAAATAGTTTCAAAACCTTTTCACTGGTTTAAAGGAGTGATTCATATTTTGCTGTTTTCTCCTGAGTTGGTTTCCAACCTTTCAAAGCTGTCATTAAATATAGTGCCTTCTTTAACGTGGACTCTCACTGCAGGGTTTAAAAAATGCTCTTCTGACATATAATGGAAAAAAATGAAGAGAATTTTAACCAACAGCCTGTTTCATTTAATTCATTTGAGAGCTAACAGGAGTTATACCCCACAGTACAGAACAGGTCTTTTTGGAAACTTTCTGCCAGGATGAAGATTACCAGCAGCCATCCACAGGTAGTGTTTAACCACTGGTAAAATAGTGATTCTCTTTGCTGCTATAGGTACTAGAGGCCCCGTGTTGTTCCCAAGTTTTCCCTTTCATAGCAATATTAGAGCCTATCCATTACTTGAGAGACTGTCCTGAACACAATTAGGAACATTCTAATTTGTATTGTGTAGACTGTGCTAAATGTTAGAAGGCATCAGAGAGGTATATACCATATCCTTCTTACTATGAAAACTTCATATCCTCCTTGATTTCTTGCTAGTCTGTTGTTGCCTTGAAAGCCTTGAATACAACAGTCTGTACATAGATTTACCTTGACTTGGAAGCACAGCAGTAAGCCCCCCCAGTTCACGAACCAATGACTCTTTGATGACATATCTATTAATTCCTATAATCTACTTTATGAAACTTCTGACTGTGGTTTTATTTTTGTTATACTGACTTAAATGGGGGATAAGAAGTCTTCTGTCTTCATTCATGCGACTTATCTGTAAGCTAAGTTGCAGATAGAGACAAGCATTTATCTTTTCTGCTAACAAATTGGTACTGTAGGAAGCACGAGCTAAAGCTGGAATGATCCAGAAAATGTCACTGCATAAGCTTTAACCCGCGATTGAAAATTTTCACCCTAGATAGTGCTGTGGGATGTATACAGAGTGGCTTTATACTTACCGTCAAGCAGAATTTGAAGTCAAAACACCATATTAGACAAATCCTTAATCAATGTAACATTTTAAAGAGGAAATACTTGTTATCAAATTGGAATTAAAACTCAGCAATATCCATTCTGGTAACTGCCAAACAGTCACTGCAGCCAGATCTTCAAGTTACTGAGAACTTTAGAAGCTTTTTTTAAGTTGTTTTTGTTAGTTTGTTTGACAGCTCAATACAGGCTACCAATGTGTTTATCTGTTTCATCCTATATAATCCTGTAAGGCCCTTCTATCGAGCTGAAGTTGTGAAGAATTACATTTTTGTCTAGTAACACTGGAGCAAGTATTTCCTGTCAGAACTTGATTTTGCATGCTGCAATTTAAGGCAAAGCAATGTATCTTGCTTACCTAACAAAACCAACCAAGCAACTGCCCCAAAAAAAACAAACGCTGGTGCCTTATACGAGATCTACAGAAGTTTCTATTATTTCTCCTTTTTTTCTTCTCCCTCATTGAGTGTATATACTGTGCAGGCGGATGTATCTGTGTGAAAATATTTAAGATGGTACAATCTAAGGAATCCAAGGCTTTTATCAGAGCTGTTGGCTTCCTTTCCTCCTTTTGAACTCTGTCACAGCCTTGCAGAACCAGTACCTTCACTAGACATAAATTCTCCCTGCAAATTAGTGAGTATATATTCATACTACATGATGAATTTGAGTATTTTTATGGGACATTTTGCATCCTGCAGGACATTTTTGCTGCACTTGTCATGAATTTAAGCATAAGGTTAGCACGTAGACTGGATGTCTGTAATGTTCCATGTTACAGGATCACCAGACTTCTCAAAAAATTACAGATATTCATTAGAGGCGTGAAAATAAATAATTGATTGAAATTGATTAAGATCCCATACAAGTTAAGGTCTCTGAGGTTTGCTGACTTGTTTAGAGTATGACACATATTACTTATAAAAGATTTCAAAAATTATGTTTAGTTCCTATGAAAAGTGACTGAACATTTTTTCACTTCACTTAAAGTTGATTTTTTTTGTTGTTCCTCCTTAAGCATCTAACAATACAGATAAAATACCAAAACTGGAAAAGTCTGTTGGTTTTTTTGTTTGTCTTGAGTAAGCATCTGTCTATCTTTTCCAGGAACAGTTGACTATAGGGAGCTTGGAATTCACAAAGGCAGCCTTCTATTTCTCTGCCTACACATATGCAATATGAAGCGGTCAGAACGAGCACAAAGAATAGTGAGTAACAAAAGATGATTTTATTTGGAGTCATTATGATGCAAATGTTTCTAAAGAAAAAATAAAATATTAGGATTGGACTATTTCTTTCATAAAGACAATAGTGAAAAGTTACAAGCAGAAAAGTGAGGGGAGCTGAAAACAGTGAAGAAATGACTTAGAATTATCAATGCAGTACATAATTTGAATAAAACAAAAACAATAGAATTTGTATGAGAAGGCTAGTACTTACAAATGAAGTATCTGAAAAAATTATGGCAGAAATATTACATCAAAGTGTGTAAAATAAACAGTCCCTGTGATGGTAGCTGAAGTGCTTGTACACTTAAGTCACTGCAAAACAGCATCATTAGGCATGTTAGGAATCTGGTCTATGTACTTATAAGAACATAGCACATACGAAGTCACAATGTATTTATTTATTTTCTCAACATCTTGTTTGGGCTGACAGGTTATTTCAAACAATACTACTGTTTTCAAAATGCAAAGATGAAATCCTTTCCTAAAGGTATCTTCTCAGATTGCTGTTTCTTAAATATATTTAACAAAAACTATTAGTTAATGAAGACTGTAAATGCACTACTGAGTTACTTTCTATTTGCGGTATTTAAAATTTGATTGAAAACAATTAGCAGAAGAGAGAGATGCCTGTGAGCATTCATTAAAATGAGGCTTGTGGATTGTGACTGCTGAATTTTCACTGTGCATCTGGAGCTGTTTACACTTATGGCACAGTTTTTTGTCATAATAAAAAAGGGACTGTTCACTATAAAGGTAAGACTGGCAGAAAATAAAATGTATTAAATCCTTCCAAAACTTCCCATTGAAAAAGCAGCAGCTTGTTACCCATGGGGAGTTTCTATATCAGATGATGATGTCTCATGAACAATTTAATTTGTTGTTTAGTTTAACAGCTTGTAAATTCCTGTCCTATAAACAACATCCAGTTGTAAAAGCTGACTGCTAACGAGATGGTTGACCCTAAAGGTTATGATAGCAGAATCCCCCATTGTTTGCTTAAGGATATAATTTTCATTTCATCTAACTACATTCAAAAATAATGTGATGAGAAATGAAATATATATAGAGAGATAAACATATATATAGATGTACTTTACTGGTAGAAATACGCTATTGTTTTTTCTTTGGGAAAAATCTTTTGAAATGCTACTAAGGCAATGAGCTGGTGAACACTCTCTCAAATGGACTATAAGGAAACATAACCACATTGAATGGTATACTAAAGCAAACAAACGAACAAAAACAAAGGAACATATGGAAAAAGTAGGCTGTTTTTAAACAAGATAACTTTGTTCATTGTTCCATCTTTTGGGTACACATTTGCAAATTGCTTTAAACAGGCAATCCATGCCTTTAAGTTCATAGCAAATTAACATAAGCTAACAAAAAGACTAAAATTAGAAGTAATACTAAAAAATTAATCTGAAGAAAATTACATGCTGTATGTAGGTAGATGATACCTCATTTTTATATTTATGCATATTCTGAACTTAATAAGAGCTGTGTGCTCTGCATGTCCCATTTACATCTCTAAAGGTTCAACAACAGGCTATTCAGGAATTCAGGGTCTCCATGGCAATGATATGGGTTGAACATCTTTTTCCTCTGAATTAAGAAAAAAATAAAAATAAAAATGATGACTGTAATTTTATTTTACTTGGCGTTGGTTATCTCTGAGCACAGTCACAGCTCAGATTTCTTCTCAAGGTTCTTCATCGTATTTTCCCTTATATACATTTTTTCTTAGAAGAGATCATATTAATGGTTAGAAAGGAAAAACAAAAACTGCTTGATAGAAAAAAGGGTGAAGATTACAATAATTTTCAGAAAAGATCTAGTTATACTCTTGAATTTCCTGTTCAAAGGTAATCAAATATTAAAATAAGTTCAATTTCTTTTTTAATTTGGAGCCATTCAGTGACAGGCAAGCAGTATCACTTTTTCTTTTCTTATTCAGTTTTTTGCCTAATTTTCAGCAGAAGGGCTGCTTTTTTCCACAGTTTGTTTCTTACCTTGCTGGTGTCAATACAGCCAAGATTTCACACTGTTGCCCCTCTACTTAGAACTTTACAGTTCTGCTTCTGAGGACTTCTGCATATGATTAGGTAGCTAGCACTGAAGCAATCATTAGTATTTTCTATTAAAAAGGCTCATTTTTAACTTTCCTTCTCAATCGCCAAAAAAGCCACAATTGAAAAACTACATCTTCAGCACTGCATGATCAAAACCTTCACTGTGACAACAGCCAGCATCAGTGCAAGAAAGATGTCATGTCATCCATAGAACAAGGCTAAAGCTAATGGGAACAGACCTCATTGTCCAAATACTACCACTTGACATACCACCTTGTACATTCAGCCTTGATAAACAATTACTTTTCTGATACAAAATGTAAAATAGTGTTTCTCTATCTTCTTTTTCCCTCTCCATAATAAAAGAGAAGATCACAAGATGAGAATACCAACTAGACTGAAACTTGAATTTCTTAGAATAAAGCTGCTGTAAAATGAATATTTTCAATTTCCTTGAAATTTGTTCCATTTTACCGCCCTAGAAACAGGAAACAGGACTGTTTTGTGGACTGAAACCTGGAAAGGAGTAAAGAACAAGAGGTGAAAGTATCACAGGCAAACAGAGGCGTTTTAGACAAAATAGTACACCTTTCTGAATGCCATTTGACTTCTAAAAAGGCATGTGTTTTTTATCAGAAGACTGAAAACCTTTCATTTTCATGAAGTTTCTGATAGCTGTGATTTTTAGTGACACATTAACAGTGATTTCCACTCCTTCCCCATTTTGAACACAGCATATATGTACCACCTTGTTATGTCTCTGCATATCTGTTTGGAGTTATTAATATAAGGAACTACATTTATACTGCTACAGAAAACAACACATAATACATTCATACATCGAGGAAAACATATTTCTATGCACCATATTTATGGCAGAAATTTCTAGTAAAATGAAGAATTGTCTGCAAACAATACTTAAATATCTTCAGTAAAGAGCAATTGAAATTTTTGCATGACAAGAATTAATTGTTCAGTGTTATTGGAAAAGCTAAAATAATCTGCAAGTTTCTGTGTTATAAATATTTGAATAATGCATATGAGAGATAGCAAGGTACATTGAGAAAGAATTGGACACCAGATTAGTACCATACAGAGGCCTTATGATTTTCTTCAGTACCAAAAATTTACATTAAATTTGAAGCCACCAGAGTTCCCAGCAGATGCCAAAATGGAAACAAATTCACTCACTCTGTCCAAGGAGTATTTGAAGATTCTCCCACATCTTAGTCATAACAGCCCTTTCCTAGCGAACATTGCACTTCAGCAGTTTCACATAGCAGTACTTGAAGATACAAGCATATGAATAGAAATACAATAGAAAATTCTTCCATGTGTCACAACTGGATGAATCTAATTTCCTCGTGTAAGGGCAAGTCAAATCAGGACTGGGGGTCACATCTCAGCTTTGATGGCACATTGGCAGTATGCAGAAGAATCTTTGGAATAGGTTGAGTTTATCTAAGTGATCCCTTTCCTACCAGATGTAGGTCCTGCTTTGGCTTATCTTGGTTCAGCAGAAAGACCATTGTTAGATGCTGATTTACAACACAGTTATGCAAACGATGTGATCTCTTTACAGAGCTGTTCTTCTCTTCCTTCTTAATGAAAAGTGTCTGCTAGTTAAATAATAATGGCCTTGGTCATCTGGGAGCAAAAGCTGTCCAGTTATTAGCACTTTTTAGTGTAGGAATTGTTAACTGCTTGTTCTCTGCTTGGGAGTATGTTGTTAGGTCAGAGCCTGCATTTATAGATCAGACTGAGAAACCTAAAAAAGCACAATAAAGACCTTGAGTGTTTTTACCAATAAGAAAATAAGTGTCTGTGACTTGAATAATTCTTTTATTTGTAGGCTACCAACATAGTGTAATACTTCATCTGAAAGAATTGTACAAATGATTTTATTGGACTAATGGGAGCCCCTGGTGAACAGACCTAATTACAAAACTGCCATGGAAACATCAGCACAGTTCCGAGTGATTGATAACTTTTGTTATTTCCAAAACACAGAGAACAGGGAGAAGGAAATATTTAGGTAAACAAATAATACATAAATGTACAGGGAACTGTCATACCTTTAAAGAATGTAACTCTTCAAGGAGCTTCTCTTATCCTTTTATCTATAATCATCACAAAAAGCAAAGAAGTCATTTGTAGACATTCTCTCCAGGCCTTCTGTTTTTCCTTAAAACACTCAAGAATAGTACCTAGGACCTTTTATTACATGGGACAAATGAAAAAAGAAATATGATGAAAGCAAAATTGCTATCAAGGATAGCATTTGTTACACAGATATTTCCAGGGATCAGTGTCCATATAGGGGCATGATTACACTAGTGTAAATTGAGAAGTAGGATAGTAGGCATGCTCACTGATGTCAGGTTGTTTTTTTTTAATTGGCTTCAGCTGGCTTTGGATCACAAATTCACTTCATTGATACTACTGAAGATTCATATTTGTTGAAGAAATGGTTAGGAATCTGGAAAGATTATGGAATTTCACATGTCTAAACAGAGGTTCTTTCATCCACTCTCTGTAGGTTAGTTGTCAACCTGACACATTATAATAAAACAGAAGACTAGCAAGGTTGTCATGCATGTTGTACTGCATAGATTTAAATGCAAAATTTCTTGCAGTTTTACTAAGACTGTGTTATTTCCTTTCACAAAGACACACCCTTTATGTTTTTCTCCTGAAATAAGACATCCTGTATTACCTCCTTGCAAATCAGCTAAGTACAAGTGATAATGATCATTTGTCCAAGAACTCCATGTGTCAAAGCATCTCCGTAGCATAGTTCCTTGATGTTTATGCCAGTCAACTTCAGAGTAGATGCTCATCGAGGCTGAATTACTCAAGCATTCATCATATTCACAGTGCATGCAGTGCAGAGCTGAATGTTGCTGTTGTTTAGAAGTCTTTCCGTTATTCTCCATTCCCTCAGGAACAGGAATGACTAACCCATAATAAGTATATTTATTCTCTAGCTTGTGGGCAGCACATTCTGGATTCCAGGCATGCTCAAATCACTACTTATCTCTATGTGCTTATATCTAGAAGTACAAGTGTGTCATTGAAGTGTCAAACTTCTAAGCATAGGAATGGAAGCCTTTGCCACATGATCTCCACTGAGATTGCTTCAGAGTGAATAAAAGACAAATTCAAACTAATGTGAAAAAGAAATAATTTTAAATAGAGCAACCTTCATCTTCATTTTATCTCATTGATGTGATGCAGAAAAGCCCTTTCATGATGTAAGGAAGATTCTAAAATTTTTGAAGGCTTATTTCACATGCATTTCAAATGCTTGTCCAAAGCATCTTTTTGGTATAAAGAGAAAGCCAGAGTCATTTTCTCATCTCTTGAGACTACCATCCCCATTTGGACTATTTTTCCACAGAGTTTCATCCTACTCAGGTGCCCCAGAGTGCAGAGACATGAAATTATTAATAAAAATAAAAAAATAAAATCAAGATTTTGAAGGAAGCATGAAATTTTAGATACAAGGCAGATCATACATCTGAACAGTGATCTATCATAATCAGTCAGTTGCACTGACAATAAACTCAGCAGAGGTCTATTCTTCAGTAGAAGCTGGAGAGCATCACAACAACATTAAAATAATAGATTCCTACTATACTTTAAGTGTATTTTTTTTTACTAGTTCAAGCTGATGTAATAAACAAACAATGGACATAATGGCATTTGCCTTAGTGAAATACATCTATCTATCTGTAAGAGAACAGGGTAAAGATTGGCAGGAAGAGGAGAACTGGCAAGGGAGGGGATTTTTTTCTTTCTTTCTTCTCATTAAATAAAAGGTTTGGTATGCACAGGAATATCAACAAAGCACACAGACAAGCCAGAAATATTTTTTGAAAGAATAGCACATAAAATAGGACAGCATAGAGTAAAAGGTGATGAGAAACTGACCATAGTTCTAAAGTATCTACTTGGGAAGTATATAAATCCTCCTTATTGATCCATGTATTTCTGTGACAATTCCTACTCAAAAATTCAAGCTATTTATAGTACCATAACTTCTTTAAACTTATTGCGCATACATATATATGTGTATATATATATATATATATATATATATATACACACACAAAACAAGGTCTGAAAACAAGATCTTTCTTAAATCTAAGAGGAATTAGTCTTGGAACAGTCTAGAAACATTGTTTCTCATCTTCAGTGGCTATGATTCTGATGTCTTTACTCACACTTAGTTATGTGCTCAGTGCTACTGTGAGAACAAAAGTCATATTCAGGTCTCCTGATGGGACAGGATAATGCTTTTTGACAAACCTGAACTCATTTACACTAATCTAAATGGGCAATGCCAAGAATGCTTCCATGATTCACAGTCCTACTTCCATGTACAGCCTATCTTCATGCACTGATTTCCATGTAAAATCATTCCAGACTCATCAGGAAGCCACTACATAGTTTAGACTTACTTGGAACTTGTACCAACTGGGGGCAAATCTCTGTATATATCTGAGAATCTTTCCCTTCCTCTTCCCATACTTAACTGAGATGCAGGATTCTTGGTGAATTGATTCCTACTTTTCTTTTTTCTGACTTTTTCCTGAAAATTTTTAATATCTCTTCAGGCACTTGAAGACAAATTTCCCTATTAGCCTTCTCTTTTCCATGGTAAAAAGTGTTTTTTATTCTCCAGCATGATTTTCACAGATGAACATAATATTAATATATGCAACTAAAAAGGGCTTGCAGATGGTTGGACGCACAGAGAAGTCCTGTAATATTGGATATTTTCAGAATTTAACTACATAAATTCCTGAACATTTTCTAATTTCGAAGTTTGGGTCTTTGAACAGGAGATTTGAATAGAGACCTCAAGAGTTCCCCCTCCAAAATACAATTTTTTGTAATTCTATAGAAGAAGAATGTTCACTGGCATCATGCTTCTGTGGTATTCACTACCTGCTACACACAGACAGCTGTGCAGTATGGATGCTTACTCATAACTCAGTCATAGTCCCATCCACTGTCTGTGCATTACTCTGAAGGATTAATTGTCAACCAAGATCAAGCTTAAACCTAGAACTTCAAGAAAAATTCTGAATTGCCCCTCTCTTTTCTAGTGTCAATATCAACATCATCAGGTTCATTGTACCTGTCCCTGGTGTGAGTACAGATTAGTGTTGGCAGGGAAATCCATCTGTTTTTGAAGACGATTCCATTTTAAACAGCATTAAAAAAAATAATAATAATAATAACAAAATCCTCAGCTGTATCTCCTCCAGGTTGCCACAGGAAAAAACAAACAAACAAACAAAAAAAATCCAAACTGTATAAATATCAAATCAGAGGAAATACCAAAACAACAGAAAGAAATAATTAAGGATGTTTGTCACTACAATCTAGTCACTAGGAGAGGCAACCTGAAATATGAAACCCTGTTTGAAGCTTGGTTAGATGACCAGATGTATTTTAGTACTCAGATTAATTGTGATGGTGATTTGTTTTAAAATAAGAAAACTAGAAATTGCTTGTTTTACAAACAAGAGCAGTGAATTAAAAAGCTTAAGCAGGTTCTAAAATTTTCTAATACTTAACTACTTAGAAAGGAAATATTCAGTGATTGTGTAAACTAGACTTTTATTCCTGCTTATAAAGACAGAATGTCAGAACATTAAACGTTCATGCTTACAATTATTTTTCAAAATTTCTTAGTTATTCTCTCCTATATTCTGCATGCATACTCACTTACACTTTAGTATATTTGGGAGAAAGAAATTCATGCTATGCTATTCTCTTTTATTCTGTTTTCTGCTCTGCTACTCATGCCAGAAATCACTACATTCCCAATCTGTTTTGGATTTTACTGCATACACACTAAAAACAATTATATTCAGAGTCAGATTGCAACACAGTGATTTGATTATAAGTGACACCTTATGTTTTAGATGTTCTTTCACTTTCAACTCTTGTATATTATTTGAATTCTCACCAGCTGACTGGCAAAATTTTGAACATTTTCAGCCTATCCTGCACTACAGAATTGTAAAGACACTGAGTAAAGTCATGGAAGTTACAATGATATATGAAACTGCCAACATAACAGCAATAGCCTGCAAGTTTGAAGCTTATTCTCTACATTTATGTCCTCAGGGAAAATCATTGTAGTGCTGAGGGCTTAAGTGTTGTGGGTTTAACTGTTAATTAAGTGGTATATAAGTCTCAGCTCGTTTCCTTGCACAGGGGAAGTTTTATGATTTCAACCAGGTGAAGTAGGTCACAGCAGGGTTGAAATTTTTGGGGTGGTTTTGTTGTTTTCTCCCAGCTGCACCCCTTTTCTTTAGCCCTCCACAACTTCTAGAAACTTTTTAGAATGTTTTATGTGAATCATCTAGAGCCATGAATATAAACCACATTATCTACATGCTGAAAGGTAATCCTAATTAGAATTTCAGCTTGAAAATAATAATAATAATAATAATAATAATAATAATAATAATAATAATAA